>CAUYSK010009250.1:0-29602 GCA_963575035.1 Avahi laniger
CTTTTTAATTCAATGAAAAATTTATTTTTTATTGTTTTCTGTGCATGAGTTATATACTTGAAGAATAGTTCTTGTGGCTCCCAAGGTGAAGAGACATGTGAGTTACATATGCTTCGCGAAGTCCTAGGCTCAAAACTAGTGTGAGTTAAATACAACTCACATGGCAGTTAATGTGTTAATATCAACTAAGATACAATTTCTGAGATCATGATCTTTTCATTAAATCAAAGCAGAAAAACTTTCCAGGAAAAGTGGATCCTTCAAAGTTGGCTGATGTCAGGAAAATTCTTTAGAATCTGCTGTAAGTCTATAACCAATCAAGGACTCTTTACCACCATCATCCACAAGCAGCTCCACTAGTACATGCGGTTTATCATAACCAAAAGAGATGGGGGCTTTTCTTAGCACTGTGGACTCTTGTCCTTCTGTCTTTATTTCAGTTTGATTATTTGGGGGGAATTCTGAGTCAGATAAGCAGCTATTTGACTCCACATGACCACTATCAGAACCATTTCTGGAGTGATATGAGTTTAAAGCAACACTGCAGGGTTCAGACTGGTTATTACTTGAAGGCAAAGAATTCTCTCTGTTTACTGGAGTTGGGAGGCTGCCAGGGGCTGTGTCAGAAATATTTTCCTCAGTAGTCAACAATTCTGTTTCAATGGCAAGTTCTTCTTTATGTTCTGCTTCTCCTGGCTTGTCCTCAGTATGCATGCCTGGAATTGTTGCTGAAGACAACTGCTCTTCACAGATCACCTTCTCCTTTTCTGGAACAAATGGCTGGTATGATGTGATGAGCGATACGTATTTTGATTCAGGTTTTGTCTCTGAAGTAGCACTTTTTACCACAGAAAGCTAAGGAGAAAGAAAATGATTAAAAATATATTATTTAAAAATGATAATTAATTATTAAACTTAAGTTTCTATCCTCAAAAAAACTCCAAAACATCTACAGGTAACGGACCACCAAATGGCACATTTAGGATAACATAATTCAATCAGGGGGTTGCCTGTTATTTTCTTTCTTTTTAATGAAAAGTACTATATGAAGAATAAAAGCAAATTTTTAGGACTTTTAAAAAGCCACTCTATATCTCACCAATATATGTTGCATTTTGTACATTGCCTTCCACATGTATGCATGCTATATTTGCAACAAGAGTACACCTACTTAATTTACATAATAATCTCATTACCTGTCTTCATCATCATAATTTTCAGTGGCTCACATTATTTCTTTGTAATGATAATTAAATAATTTAATAGTACTAAAATATTGAAGTGTTTTCAATTTTTACTAGTTACAGAATGTTAAATATTTCATACACCTTTTTATTTATGAAATTATTTCCTTACAATAAAATTTTAAGAATAGACTGAGTACATCAAAGGGTATGGCATGTTTGTGGCACTATTACACTATATACTCATTATATACTTATCTTCCCACCAGGGCTATGATACTTTTCACCAGCATATATCTGTTATACTACTCTACAGGTACTACTGGATATTCAGTATTTTTCCTTCTCTAGTGCATGTAAAATGGCATATAGCAAGGTTGCTTTGTGTTTAACTACTACTAAGGATAAATACTATAATTCGTATGTGAATTGACTAACTGGTGATAGTTCTTATCCACTTAAAGGTAGTGTTTTCATAGCAAATTTCAATGTGCGCTTTAAACATCACAGATATTATTCCTGTCATATTTGATTCAAAGTTACTATTCTATTACCTTTAAATGTTCTTTTCGTCATACAAAGGCTTTGAGATGTTGGACATTAAAATGTCAAACTCCTGTGTTACTCTCATTTTTGGCCATCTACATTCTACATTCTAACTACAACGAGGTATTTCTGCATTTGCAGACCTTCAAAAGCCATGCTTTCTTGACTCTGGGCCTTAGCACATACTGTCCCTTAGTACCTGGATAAACTCCTATCTGTCCCTCAAGACTGCTCAGGCATCATCACCTCTGAAAAGCCATGACTAAGACCCACTCCCCAAAGCTGGATGGGGTCCTCACTGGCTCACGCATAAACCTCTACCTTTGAACCTATTGTATACTTATCTTTTCTTCCCACTATGCTGTAAGTTCCCTGACAGTCTGGTTTAACTGTGTTTTTGCCCTGAAAATAAAAAAGGTACCTGGTGCACAATAAAAGATGCAGTATGTGGTTTTGGATGTATGATAGATTGAATGACGTATGGCAGGTGAAACACTGTGGAATATTATTCCACTTTAAGAACATAATTTAAGAAACTATCAAAAAAGGTTAACATTTTTGTTTATAATTAAATAAAAATATTTAAATATATTACCAAGGACTTGGGTAACATTATGTTTTTTCTCCTAAATGGATTAATCTTCTTAATATGACAATAGACAAATACCAGGATAAGTACTAGAAAGAGTAGGAAAGCAGCAACAACTGGAATCCAAACAGAATCTAAAAAAGGGGGAAAAAAATCACAAATTAGAATTAAGATAGAATACTGCTATTATCTGTCAAAAAGTCTTTGTGCTATTCTTTAATAGATTTATACATTAGTTAATATGGTCAGAGTTTTAAAGAACACTGAAGGAAGAAGTCATGCAATTTGAGTAAAAAATCAGGTATGTGTCCTACAAAGCAATATGATTCTTCCCAGCTCTGTAATTCTAAAATTTTCTGGGACTAGCTGCTATGACACGGTGTAGTTAAAATAGCTTTTTCAGAACAATTTCCTCACAGCCTCAAATATAGGAAGTTTCCAGGATTATGCTTTTCTCGGAATTAAAAAGGCAAAAGCATTAAAAAAACTCTCTCTCTTTAGAAAGAAGTTCTGGGAATGTTGGTAACTTAAAATAATTTAGCCCCACTCCTCAGAATTTTCTGTTACATTTATTTATTTCAAGATTGCAAATACTTATACAGATACACAGATGTACACACACACAGGAATGCTGCACAGGAATAAAGTCCCCTTTATTGCAAACTAGATATAAAGACTAATATAAAATAGGGAAGATTTGTTTCAGAGCACATACATCTGGAATCTCCATTGTATTCTGCTATAACGTTGCTTTTAACTTAAGTATCACCATCTTCAGTACTTTTTTCTCACAGTCCTCTCTTCCAAATTAATAATGCTACCTACATATTGTGGTGTTATTTGGCCTCCTTTGTGGCATTTCATTACCTTGCATTTCTATTCCAAAGTAATCTCTTTGGAATAGTAACTGTGGAACTTACTAGTTAATGAATGCTTATATTACACCTATTACAGGATGTGAAAAAAAACCAAATCATTGCAATACTGAAAGATAAAATAACCACAAAAGTAACACCCGTGCTGTGTCAGAAGTCCTATGGGTTGAGAAGGTGTAGTATGCAAGGCATGGAGGCAGGTGGGCAGGGAGTGCCACGAACTGCAGTGGTGCCACCGTGTGGCCATAACAGCAGTCCAGTTTATAATTCAGGCTTTTTAAAAAATAAATCTGGGGCATTTGCATTATGTCAAATTTTGTGCATAAAGTAGTATTTTATTTCTCAAATAGTATAATGCAAATTAGCATAAAATGCACTGCATTACTTTAAGTCACCTATTTGAAACCTTCATTAATGGCCTGAAAAGTTTTTAGTATTAAATTTTAGATTTTAGGTGTTTGATCTGACTCTTCAGACTAGATTTCCATTCTTCAAAAATTATTTGTATCATAAAATTTTAGTAAATTTTTTAACCTAGAAAATACATTCTAAAAACATCCTAAGAATAGGAAAAAATGTATGTTAAATATATATACATAGAACACAATATATATCATCAAAGCATGATTTATCATAGCAAAAACCTCATAATCTTAAAAATTCAACAACTGTATAACATTAAATAAAAGAATATAATTTACATGATGAAATATTCTAAAGACATTAAAAAATATTAATAAAGTATCCACAATAAAAATGGAAAAATATTTACATGTTTAAAACAGTACACGAAATTATATATATATGATCATAGCTATGCAGTAAAACTAAAGAAAACATCAAACTGTGAATAATAGGGTATTTTCTGGATGACAGAACTACAGATAATTTTGTTTTCTTCTGGCTTTTCATATTTTATAAATTATCTATAATGAACACTTAAATTTCATAATTGCAAAGAAAAGTCCAAACTTTTTTTAAGATACCTGCTATCTGAGAATGCCAGTTCTAAAGTTTTATTATATGCATCTATACCCAAGGAAAAGTTTAAATAAAATTATTTAAAAATGTTACAAAAATAACAATCCACTATTAAAACTGATCTATATACTTTTTTAGATATTAATTTCTAGTCCTTGTCTAGTTCACACAGTTTGAATCTATTACAAAGTTTCAATCAGTAAATATTCCTGCTATCTAATTTTTAAATTTATAATCCCCATAAAGAACATTTTAATGGATTCATAACACTTTGTTACGGTGAAGTAACAAACTGACTTATTATTATCCAAAATCCTGAAATGCAGACATTTATGCACATAATCTTAAGTATTTGTTACATTTTTTTCTTTCCTGGGTCAAAAGGCCATCACGTGGCTTTCCCAATTGGCTGTCCTGTATCTTGCAATGCCTAAGAAACTGCCTTATTTCTAATTTTAAACTCTGAGGAACAGAACTACTGAATATTTTTTAAAATAAAACATATTTTTTGAAGTTGTAAATGAATTTGTCTCTTTTCACATTATCCTATTTTAGTTATCACCCTTACTTTTAGGGGAAAAAAATGCAAGAACTTACCTTTTATGCTGTTACTGAAAATGGTAATACAAACTTCTTTTGACCTTTCAGTTGTAACACCCCATGTGTCTGAGATTCCTTCTGCTGAAACACAGTACCTAGAATTCACTGAGGTCGCTGGAATACTTAACTGGCACTGAGTCTCGTTGCAATCATCTTCTGTCTGTAAGTGTATTCTATCTAGGATCTGATGGGAAAGAAAACAATGAAAACGCATGGCTTCTTTTAATCTGCCAAAAAAAAAAATCACCAGATTAATCCTGGTCAAATACTTGATCAAAACATATATATGGTTAATGTTGAACATGTATAAAAATAGCTTTGATATCAAATTATAAATCAATTTGTTACTTCAACATAGCATCATGCTATGTATCCATTAAAATATTTATTCTAGGGACTGTAAATTTAAAAACTCAAATAGCAGGAAAGTTCATTTAACAAATGTTCATTTGTCCTATTCCTACAGTGTTATAAACTCAGCTGGCCAGAGACAAAAGCAATTTACAGGAAGAAAAATAAAAGTATTATATAAGGGCTATAGGATCTCTGGGCAGTAATATATAGAAGTGACTGGAGCAATCCCTGGTAGCTGAGCATTCAATCAGCCACGGTGCAGAGATCACCTGTGCTAGAGCCTGAAGACACAAAAGTAGGATGGTGGTGCCTGACTTCAAATAACTTACAGAGAGACAAGTAAGAAATTTAACAAAGAGTAAGGACTACTGCAAAAGGAATACTGTGTGGATTTAGGAATAACCAGACCACAGAAGGAGAAAGAGTCTAGTGGATCAGAAAAGAATTCAAAGGAGAGGTGATACCTCATTAGACTCCTGAAGAATGAGCAGATATTTGCCAAATGGAAAGATAGAGAAGGGCACTCTGTGAAAGGGCATGACACTTCCAAGGAACTATAAACAAGCAGTTCACCAAAGCATGGATGAAAACAAGGTTGAAGGGGATGGGGAAAGAGGTGGCTAGAGAGGACACAAGAGGCCAAACCTCCGAGGGCCTTGCAGACCAGGCCATGGGAGGGAATTCAGACATCATTCTGAAGCTGACGGGGATTAGGGAAAAGCTTATAAACAGAAGAATAATATGATTAGGCTTGCACTTTAGAAAGAAAACTCTGCTAGCAACCAAAGTGATATTTTAAAATCTAAATCAGATGTCACTCTTCCTGCTTACATCTTTTCAGAGGCCCAACATCTTACTCATAATAAAAATATCAAAGTCGAATCCCTCCAGTACCCTAAGAGATGTGGCCCCCAGTCACCTGCTCCCTGCACCCCACCCACTCTCACTGCCCTCCTTGCTGCTCCCTTCACAGGCTTTCTGCGCTCCCGCCAGGGCCTTTGCCCGAGTGCTCCCCCATGTACATCCATGGGGCTCACCTCCTAGCCTCCTTCTGCCCTGGCTCCAGCTAACAACCCTGTGAGGCCTGTTCTGACCACCCTATTAAAAATCACTATCGCTATCCACCCACCCCTCCCCCCTCCCCGATGCCCACCCTATTTCTCTGCTCCATGGCAATTCTCCCCTGAGTTTTATCTGTACTGTTTGCTGCTGTACTCCTGGTGCCTAGAAGGCACATAGCATGTGCTTGATAAGTATTTGTTAGATAAATTAATGGCAGCATTGTGGAGGACAGAGTAGAATAGTTCTAATCAAAATGTGGACTCCACACCAGTGCCAGAATGTAATTATAAGCCCACAACACACCGTTAAATTTTCTTTCAAAAACAACGATTCAAATTATAGCTTCACATTATTTTACAACACTGCCAGTAAGGAAGAAAAAGTTAAAATTGTTCTCATCTTACTCATGGAGAAATGGAGGCATACAGGGCCATGCTGCTAAATGAGGTGAAGAAAAATTTAAATGTATTCACATTGTCAGTGTTAGTGATTAATTCTGTATCAATTCCTTTCAAGAGCATTCACATATTTTTTTTCTTACCAAAATCTACGATCCGTGAGTCTTTCCTGAATATTTGTAAACATTCTACTTTGATTACACTCCAGAAAGAAACAACTTATGCTGGTTACAGAATAATTTCCATTTTGAAAAATATGAAATAGAAACGCATACCTCACTTTCATTCACTGTCACATATGCACTGTACATGAATGTGTAACAGGTATTTTCATCATCATACATGGCTCCCTTTTCTTCTCCATTTACAATAATTAAAGGGTGAAATATGTCAATAATAATTTGGTTTTCCTTCTTTCTGATAGCCAGTTTAGGTGGTCCAATTTTTCCTGGGGAAGAAGGAGGAAGTATAATTAGTATCGGCCTTGGAACTTCAGAGTACGTCTCATAAAATTCCCATAATCAATCAATAATCTACTTTTTTGTTTTTGTTGTTGTTCTTCTAAAGAAGGACCACCCATTTAAACCACTCCACAAAGATCTAGAAGATATTCTAAATGTCCTTAAAGAAAATGTTTAATAAATCTCAAGCAAGAAGTACTCTTATCTAAACTCCTCTTAAGCAGTTTCACTTTTAGTTCTAGAGAAAACAGGTGATAAACCTTGGTAAAAAAACAAACAAACAAAAAACTGGACATAAGAGAAGCTCAATTAAGTAATTTGCTTCTGTAGATTAAGAAACCTGTTTTCTAAAATGTTTCAGAAAAGGCATTTTAGTTATATTCCCTCACCAAAATTCTCTGTATCTTCAATATCTATGGGTGTCCGGCTTCGTGAAGGTTCTGTAAGTTTGTTTTAACTCATTCAGTTTTCATTGTGAAAATCAGAACTATATATTTATCTGTTACACAAATATTATTATGTCTTTGATGTCTGAGACTTTGTCGGTGAACCATTTATCTATTTGTCACATACTTACTGCATACTACTGTGTGCCAGGCACGCCTGTCTTTACTCACCAATGTGTCCTCAGGGCCTAGCATACTTTCTTGCACACTATAGACCCTGGGTAAGTCTGTGTGGGAAAAATGTGATATCCAGATGGTAAGGTTATCAGATGACAAAGGCATGGGCTCTGGGGAATTAAAGGGCAAGTAGAGGAAGGGCCTGTGGAAGAGACCAAGGAGGCGTGATCTGAAAAGCAGGAGCAGAGCAAGGAAGGAAATGAAGCTAGAAGAAAAGGTACTGAAGGACTGGAAGCCTAGAGAAAGGTCAAGTAACAACAGGTTTCTTTCACTCAGGAGTGAGGGCCCGTGAGCTAAGGTAAGATGTCACAGTCAGAACACAGGAACTGGAACTAAGGTCTCTGGAGTTTGAGGTGACAACAAAGATCACATATACTATGAGAGTGGGATGTTGGAAGAATGAAGGGCTGAAAATTACAGGGGCTGGAGAGATTAAGGAACTCTAAAATTTGGACAGGCTAAAGACTTAGAGGAAAGAATGAGAGTCAGCTGCTAAAGTCCTCAGTGAATGTAACTTAGAAATGAATGACAGAAGACAGGGTGGGAAAGTGAGGTGCAGAGTACAGCTGGACAGCACTGATCCATAATTGCATAGAGCAGGAATGTCATGGTTTAGAAGGGGCAAAGTGATAGCTGCCTCTTAGCTCTGTTTTGTAGGGTTTGAAAGACAGGGAAAACACAGGGTAAGCATCCCTTTTCTGAAATGCTTGGGATAAGAAATGTTTTGGATTTCTAATTTTTTTGGATCCTGAAATATTTGCATTATATTTATCAGCTAAGCATCTCAAATCTGAAAATCTGAAATGCTCCAATGAGCATTTCTTTTGAGTGTCATGTCAGCTCTCAAAGTTTCAGATTTTGGAGCATTTTGGATCTCAGATTTTTGGATTTGGGATACTCAACCAATATTGCCTCTCTAAATTCCTCCAAATGTTTCTTAAGCATTGTGATAATTTTTAGCAACTGTCTATGAAAGCAAATATATACAGAAGACGTGTAAATATTTTCAAATTTAAAATTTACATGTGTGTACATTCTACTCACCATGTTGACACAAAATAAATTCTTTTGATCTTGCATAGGCAGATTCTTTTTGTCCAACCCTAGCTTTAACTCTGGCCCAGAGAGAACTTGATGGATCATCAATGTAGTCAAAAATATTACAATAACGATGAGAAATATTGACGCAGGCATCAGTCCATTCTGCATCCCTAAAACAAAAAGGAATAAAGAAACGCAAAGGTAACTTTCCCTGTTACCATATAAACTCGAATCACCTCTGACTGTGCTTTGCTTTTCATTTACAGCATAGAGCTTAGTAGAAAGAGCTGAATAACAGGATGGAGAAGCGAGACAAAGGAAGCCCTTATTCTTTGGTTAGAAGCACCACAAAGTCCTTTTTGATAAAGAGGCTGAATTCAAAATGTAAGACCTGTACAAATGACATTCCACAATTAATTTTTAAAAATCTGCTTCTAGATTCCATTAACATAGATGTTACTTAATTACAGAATCAAACACGTTACAAAGATTCCTAACAGTTGTCAAAAACTTTTTGGAGTTTTACATCTTTCTACTAAAATATGTACACTATAGGAAGTAAGATGACATCATAACCACTAGCTTTATTTATTATGCCTTAAAATCTCAGAAGTTAGTGATACTTCTCTAATATTAACAGAAAGAACAAATAGTAGGCAAGACGTATGCTGCAAAGAATTAATTTGTATCCTTAGCACTTGTAGACATCTACACGCAGTTCACTGAGTTTTGCCACATGGAAAGGAAGGATGATGAAAGCAGAACGCAGAGAGTTGTGGAATATGCAAGGACCTAGACAAAAACAGAATAAAAAGATAAAAGAGCAACACTCACCGATAGTTCTTTACCTGTGTAGTAAAAACAGGGGTCTGTGGCATGGTCTGGTATTCCCAGTAGAGGATAGGGTTCATGTTATAGGACTGAATTGTAACATTGGTTGGTATAGGCACTGCAAGAGATTCAAAAAGTAAAATGGACAATAATAAGAAACTAACATTAACATTAGAAAACCTTATTATAAGATGCCATATTAATCAAATATGTATATTGTAAGAAAGTATGATTCAACGGGATATTAAAATTATTTAAATTAGGATTTCTAGAAATTAATTTTACTGAAAAATATATAGAAAGTTCTGATTTGTTTTTAAATTACAGAAATGTCATTGTGATATAAGGAAGCACAAATATAGTATGAGACAATAAATTCCCATGTTTTAGGAGTTTTTACAAATAAATATACTGCCTACTGTAATAGTAATCCTCAATTTATTCAATCATTGGAATTTTCAGTATTAGATACCACAGACTGTATTCAATATCCAGAGACGAACTGGCTATATATCAGGGATGGCCAATTTCACTCTAAAATATCACCAGGCTCTCAACCCTATACCCAGTAAGTACTATTACATCTTTAACACCTTTTGTATAGTACATGAAGAGATGCCTTAAGATTGACTGAAGGAGTCATTGACCATTCTAGTTTCAACAATGTTCTGCTCTCTGGGGTGTGTAGGGTTTTTTTTGTTTTGTTTTGTTTGTACGAAACATACACAATATTTCTTCTCGCCTTTGCTCTTTTAAACCATTTCAGACAACATTTATTAATAAGACTTGAAAGAGAACAGGCAGAAACCATTTCAACATCTAATCCAACATCTAATCAGACACTACCAAAATCTAGTTATTAAAAGTAGTCACTTTCCCCCTGCTCAGTATAAAAAGTTGTTACCCACCACCCCTTGGAAAACTGAACACATACACATCCCCTCCCTCCCTTGGCTTCTTTAGAATGAACATGAAGGGATAGAGTTGGCGATATGACCCAAAAGTTTAGGTTATTCGATTCTACCTAGCTGGGAAATTCCACTAAACATGATTAACTTATATATAATTAAAATAAATAAATGAATGGCAATGTGGATAGGAGCAGTAGTTTCCCAACATAACATCATCATTCTCAAAAGCTCTGAGGAAGTCAGAGGTTTCTATTTTTTCAAAGTACCCTGGATGATAATGCTGCTCACTGAGGTTCATGTGAAGTGGACTGCCCTAATAAGAAAAATATTCCCTGGGTCAGACATTAAGAAATCCGGGTTCTTTCCTGGCTATACTGCTAAATAGTTATTTTAGATCTACTCATCTGTCAAGTGAGGTGTTAATTTCTTATACATAAGATATTTGCTTACTTTTAAAGGAAACACATACATTTTTCCTAAAACAAAAATTCCAATATTCGAGACCAAACTGGTACATTGCTTTAATTTATAATTACTTAACACATGCATTATCTTTTTAAAGCAGAAAATGGATCAAGAGTTATTTAGATAAATAATATGCACTAACGGACAATTAAATTCTACTGCCATTTTTGTCTTTTTCTGATTATTTTTTCCTTTAAGGCAGTGGTTCTCAGCAGGAGGTTGATTCTGTTGCCCAGGAAACATTATGCAGCATCCGTAGACATTTTTGGTTCTCACAACCTGCAGGGGTAGCAGGTGACGGAGTTACTGCTGGCATCTAGAGGGTAGAGGCCAGGGAGGCTGCTAAATATCCTACTGCACGGGACTGTTCTCCACGATAGAAAATAATTCAGCCGAAAATGTCAATGGTGCCAAGGTTGAGAAACCCTGCTTTATATGTTCATAATTTTAGGGTTCCCCTCCCCCAGTTTAGGAGGAAAAACTAATTTAAAACAGAATGTTTTATAGTAAACCAATACATTTCATGGCTCCCCCCAATCAAATAAATAGATTTGGTTACTGCCAAAATATCTAACTTCCATATTATTTACTAAAGTAGTATAACAATTTGAGCCAAAAGGTTGAGATTATAAAGCTGGGAGGGTGTCTCACAGCTTCAAATACTCCATACTACTAACTTGAGCTTTCTGTGGCCAGTGATTAGACACCTATAATTTTTCTCCTTATGCTTCCTGAAAGACTCCCAAAGGCAGTCTTTGGTTCTCTAAGCAACTTCCTTGTAGGTGAGCCCGAAAGCACTGTTCTGGCATGATTTATCCTTGGCTCTTCCCTTTTGGTTTTGGTAGAGTTCCCACAGCCATACATAGAAGGGACTACTGACGCTTTCTTAAGAGGGTTCCTTTCTTTGTGGTATGTTTGCACCTCAACTTCCTGAAACACCTAGTCTCAAATAGTTTACAATGCATGCTTTAGGTTGAAATAAAAGCCACCTTCCCCTTGGATGCAATTCAACATCAATATCAAACAACAATCACATATATAAAACTTATTTTGCAATCAGAAAGAGAGGTACCTAATGCTAAGAAAACTCATAATGAATCTGAGCTTCCTTTAGAAGCCATGTCTTAGTTATAGCATCTTCTGCCTCTTAAGAGGCTGGGAGTTTTCAAACCATCAGGTCCTGGGTTCTTCTTGTTTAACAGTCTCTCCCGTGATTAACATAAGTCTTGCATTTTATTACAAGAAGCAAGAGAAACCAGATGGCACCTTCAACACTGCTTGGAAACTTCCTGAGATAGATCATGCAGCTCATCAGGCACATTTTCTACTTTCCATGTTAGTGAAGGCAAGTGTGGTTAAGCTTTCTGCCACTACACAACACGGGTCCTCCTTCCAATAGTGATAAGTTCTTCACTTCCCTTTAAGGCCCTCTTTTTAGTTATTTCCCATAGGAATAGCTTTACAACTGTATATTCTCAATCTGAAATTTCTATATTTGAGGAAAATGGATACAGAAGTCAATCTACATACCAGAATATTAAAGTAATACTTTTGTACTTAGGAAAGGGTTAATGAATCATACATTATAAAACCACAAACAACAGACTCATGCAGCATTAGATTAGTTTTTAATGTGAACCAAAGTATGTTTCCCATAATTTAAGTAAAAGCCTGACATGCTTAGACTAGGACAAGGACTTAAATAAATCATAGCTTTCAAAGGAATCAAGACAGACAGGTGGTAGGAGGAAGGGAATTTCAATGGATTATGGCAGAAAGAAATTACTACTAGGTTAAAGGAGAAACTTTTGAATATTTACATCAAAAGATGTAACCTATGGTTTTAATTCTATCAGAAGAGAAACCATGCGGTTATTAGATATCTGCCTTTGTTCTCTTTGCCAAAATCACATGATAAACAGACATAAGTAGTTTTCTCATCAAGGTTTAGAATTTTGTAATTTGAAGCTTAAATTGTTATACACTCAGATTAAAACGATCAAAGCTTACAATAAACCTTTATAGTACATTTATACTGTGTAAATAAAAATATATGTAGAAATAGCAAAAGAGTTATCTATAGAGTTTAAGAAAAGATCCTACTAATTTTATGAAATAAAATAATCTTACAAATTTTTCCATCTCTTGAAAACATCCAGCTAGACAGCTTTATGTAACTCATGTTGCTTCTGGAAATGGGCTCAGAATTATTTGTTGCCTTAGGTTTGCATTGCACCCAGAGTAAACTTTAGCAATTTTAAGATCTAATTCCCAAAACTCATCCACAACTCATAGCTCAGGACTTAACAAAACCAAACACAAGAGAGAAGAATCAGTTTTTCATAACACTCTAATTACAATGTAGAAAAAAAGGACAACTCTAGTTAGAGCCAACTCTTTCCTCAGAAAGTTGATAAGCCAGAAGAGACAGGAGATGGAAAAATAACAAGGGAAAGGACAGTAAAATACCAGTAAAGATCAGCAGGTGATGGGGCAGGGCCACCCACAGTCAATAGTACAACTCAAAACTGAATGTTTTAAATTAAATTATCCAGACCCTTTTCTGAATAAACGGCTCTCAAAGAAGAAATCTAACACCTTGCCCACATTAAAGACACAGGGCCATCGAAACTTTCACAAAGGTTTCTTCTGCACAGCAAACAGCAAAAGCGTTAGAAACCCAGATTGACTAAGTTCTGCAGTCCCCAACCCCTGGGCTGCATATCACAGCCTGAGCTCCTGAGCTCGCAGCCCTGCACCCGCTTCCCAGTGGAAAAACTGTCTTCCATGAAACTTAGAAAATGGGCCTCACAGCAGGAGGTGAGTGGCAAGTCAGCAAGTCATGCTGCTCCCCACTGCTTGCATCACTGCCTGAGCTCCACCTACTCACCCTTCCGTGGAAAAATCGTCTTCCATGGTGCCAAAAAGGTTGGGGACTGCTGGACTAAGTGAAAAATATCAAACCAAGGCTTTTGCATTTTTGTCAGAATATATTTATGATTACAATCTACCTCCTGAATGGCTTTCTAGTGCTAATAAAATGGCTATTTTTCTTAATGCCTTCCAACTTTAATCTTAGCAAGTAGCAGCATCTCCTAGACTTAAGCTGAATTAAGGACATTTTGAGAATTTTTGCACAAAATGTTTCAAGTGTCCATAAAAATTTTTTCATTGAAATATTTCAACATTTTTGGTCTTTGAAAGGAATCTCATATTTATCACTTTGGAAACTAATGGAAAAACAGTCCATTTTCTACTTCCTTCCATTATTTTCTCATACTTTCAGAAAAAGACAGTTTCAGAACTAAGGGTTCAATGAGGACATCCAAAAGATTCAGGTCTATTTTTACCTTCTATTAATATATAACAGTTCCTTAACTGAGTCAAGATTCCTAGCACTCCTTCAGTCTTCTCTTCTACGTTTGGGACCTATTCTGGTCTAATCACTCACTCTCTCTCCCTTAAAATGTGGAGTCCAGAAATGACATAACAAGCGTGAAATACTTTTCTTCCTTTTTTTTTTTTTTTTAATGAATTGGGCATAACAAATAGCGGCTTACAATGAACTTGTATTAACTAACCTCCCGCATATCTTTCCCTCACAGCACCACCAAGATAGGGCTTATCCAATAAATATCTGCTCAGCCACTTTTCTGACTTGAAACCTAGGACTTTATTCTTATTCCTGTTTATCCAATTTCATCAAATTCGGTTTGGTCTGGCATTAATTCTGATTTGGACCAGATCAATCTAGTCCCCAGGAGAAGTTATTTCTTAAGACTAATTCCCTTTTGGACTAATTCATTTTAAGTTGAAGAACAGTTTATAGTTTAGGAACTGAAAAAACAAAACAGGCCTTTTCGGTCTACGAAAAACAGGCAAGAGGTGGAAGAACGAGTTAGCTGCTGAGCCCATTTTAAATTTCTTGTATTGCTCTGAATGAGTTTGTTTTTTGAAATCCAACACAATTTCTCAAATACATGTGGAGGTTATTTATCCCTTATTTTATTATTTGATAACAAAGATATTTAAGCAGTTTTTCTTAATTAAAACCCCAACAAAACTTTGCATATTTTCAAGTCTTGTTTTCTCATTGGTAAAATATGTACGATAATATTATCTCCCTCACAGGATGCTTGCAGTGATTATCTGAGATAATGCATAAAAAAGTTGAGCACACTGCACGTCCTGTAGTAAATATTTAATATGTATTAGTGATTATCATTCAGTAATGTGCTTTATATTTTAATAAATTTAATAGTTAAAGATATACTCACTTCTTTAGGTTATCTTTTATATAGAACCAAATGTGGATCTTTCAAAGTCTGTATGAATCATGAATCAGAATAAAATGAAAAAGAAAATTTAATATGTTGTTCAATAAATATAACTAAAATGCTAATGTAATGCTTAAGTATTCTGAATCTCTGAAATATATATAGAACTCAGAGAAAATAATGAAAAATTTAAACACTATTCACAGCATTATCCTAAAGCCAGAGAACTAGTAGAAGCATAGCTGATAAAATACAGGTCAGTTAAGAGCCCTGTATCTGGGAGAAGTCCAGTCTGCCTCTGCAGCCATTACCCAGAGTGGAACAGCAAAGTGGATGAAGGCAGCCAGCAGCAGCACATACTGATTTACTTAAAAAATATATACTTTTTTATATGTAAAAGGGCATGAAGAGTGAAATAGTAGTGATTATTAACTGGCACATACGCATTTTAGTTTCACTTAAGAAATAACGATCAAAGCCTATGAATGTAACACATTTCCAAACACTTGGATTTTTCCAGGGACTGATTATATCACTATATTCTCTTATCTGCTTCCTACTAAGTCCCCTCATCTAAGATGAACTTTCAACTACATAGTCAGGCTCAGCAAGGGTAAGAGTTAACACAAGGAGGACATACCAAAGTGCAGGCGCTGGCAAGACTGGGAAGCTAACCAAGAGCCAGAAGCAGGTGTCACTGTGGGTTTCCTCCTACTCTCTGAAGATTTTGTATTTTAAATTAAAAGCCTAAGGAACACAACCGAATCTACGGAAATACACTGAAAAAAATCTAGAGAAATGTGTTAGAAATGCACTGAAAAAAAGAGGGCTCACTGACATGTGTATTTATAAAATGCTAGAACACAAAGGCTTCAGTAGATCTTCCCATGAGAGGCAGACAGGCAATCCTACTCTCAAGAAAGGCTTCAAGGACGTGCAAGCTGTGCATCACAAGGGATCCGACGCTCAGGAGGGCCCTGCACTCAGGAGGAAGGGCTTGGTACTTAGTTTAATCCCCTGAGCTGGAAATCTGAGTCAATCTCCTCCGCTCTGCCCATATCCAGTTAGTCAGAGTCCTATGACTCTGCCTTCTAAATGTTCCTTCAAGCTGTTCTCTCTTCTCCATTTAAACTACTTCTCATCGACTCCTCCCCACACCAAAGCAGCATCCTCCTAATGGGCCTCCTATCTACTCTCAAATTATTTTGTAAGATGATTGGTCTTTCTGAACGGCATATCTAATCCTGCATAAAATCATTCCCCTCTGTAAGATAATTCAATGACATCAGCATTAGTCAGTAACGACTGACTGCAGCAAGGTACAGTGGGCATATCATTTTGTTGGTTCAGCACCTGTACTTCTTTCAGGGACATCACTCCTCTTCTGGGAACTCTGCAACCCCACCTGCCGTGACAATGTCCCTCCCATGTGAACTGGCATGTGAAGCAAGACAAGCAAATCACAGCCTTCCCCTGGGATTTTGATAGGATGAAGAAAGATGCAAGATGTCAAAATGCAAAAGTTGTCAGCATCCATGATTCCCTCCAAGTATGGAAAGCTGTCAATACCCAGACAGTTAGAAATAAGAGGAGAGTCTTAGCAGTTTGTGTTCCTGGTTCTAGTGTCTTGAGGCCCAGCTGGCATCTCTAATTTTCTGTTTAACTCGTTTGGTTTCTCTGAGTCA
Organism: Avahi laniger; assembly: GCA_963575035.1. Classification (NCBI taxonomy): domain Eukaryota; kingdom Metazoa; phylum Chordata; class Mammalia; order Primates; family Indriidae; genus Avahi; species Avahi laniger. Next base: position 16,884 of record CAUYSK010009250.1, read on the forward strand.
ATAAATTCCTCTTTTTGCTTAAATTAGCCAAAGCTATGTTTTTAACCATTGCTGTTATACATGAGAAGGCACTTCATTATTTGGTTCGTACGTCTCACTTATTCTATCTCCCCTTGTATCCTCACACACATAGCCTATAAAACGTTTAATATTCCACTAATTCAACATGTTTTTTCACACCTCTGCCTCTGAACACACCAGTTTCTCTGCCCCTCTTTTTCTAATGCTGGGGTCACCTTCTTTGTGAAGCCTCTCTGACTCTCATGGAAGAGACACGTACCTATACTTTGCTTGTTCCAGGAGCCTGTGCCTAAGTTCAAGTTCTTATCATGATGTATTAATACATGTGCTGCAACTGTCCGTGTGGATGACTGACATGACTTAGATAATGGCAGTTGGCAGAGTGGTTAAGAATCTCAACTCTGGCTGGGCGTGGTGGCTGGTACCTGTAACCCCAGATACTCGGGAGGCTGAGGCAGGAGGACTGCTTGAGGACAGGAGTTTGAGAACAGCCAGGATGATACAGCAAGACCTTATCTCTTAAAAAAAAAAAAGAACTTGGACTCTGGAAAGACTGTAGCACTTACAACAGTGCCAGCACTTAATAGCTATTAGCTATTATAATCACAATCCTTGAAAGCAAAACTGAGCACCACCATTTTTGTATTCCCAGCACTTGGCACAATGTCTGTCCCAAAAGAACGACTACATATTTTAAATATTTTTTGCTTAACTTTTAAAGAGCAAGCCAAGGGATGTCTGGATATGAATGGAGCACACTGAACAGGAGCTCATGGGGGAAGTCATTATACAGAGGTTCAACCTAGAGTTTGTCAGGGTTAAGGAGGATGGGCCTCCCTACCCCTTCCAGGAAGCTGCTAACTGGAGACACTCAAGATTTGGGGGGGAGGAGGTTGGTAGGTGAGTTGAAAAGGTTTACTGATTTCACTGGAGCTCCTAATCATCATTACTGAGCTTTAGAAAAGCTACCCTCAACATTTGTTTCCTAGGAAAGTCAATAAGCAGGTGGAAACGAAATGCTCCCAGGAACTAAGCTATACGAAGAGCCCTCCCGCCAGACAAATCAGATAGTGAGTACTCGCATCCCACCACTTCAAGACAGACTTAAGGCGGAGAACTTACTGCCACTTAATTCTCAGCTGGCAACAGAACGCATTTTCTCCCATCCGAAGGATTTCGGGTCCACCCTAAGAATAAAGTATTTAAGCCGTGAACTGTGGCCACGGTGTCAAATGCTGACCAGGAAATTCGCAGTCACGTATCATTTAACGACAGGGAACTTCGTCTTGTGTTAGTATAGCGCATAACTATTTAAAAATAGATTAAAAGAGCCAGAGAAATTGAGAGGTGTGATTTACCGTGGTGGCAACAAGAGAAGAGGCGAGAGGAAGGAAACTGACCTACGCAACCGCAGAGAACCGCCTCGCCTCCCGGCCGCCAGCTCACCGCCAGACGCTGGGTCGGGGGCTAGCAGGGCCGCGGAGAACCGAGGCGGCACCACCGGGCGGGGCTTCCCGGCTGGGGCGATTGCCTCCCTGCCCTCCCGTCTCCACCCGGCCGCAGCCCGCCGCGAGCGACACTACCAGAGGAACGTTCCGCAATCGAGGCGTCCGTCTCAGCCCTGCTCACAGCTTGCATGAGAAGGATTAGGAGAACGAAGAGAGCCATGCTGCCACCGACGGAAACCAGGTCCAGCCCGGAGCCACTGCGGGCGTCGCCCGGCGGACTACACCCCGAGCCGCACGTCACTTCCGCCCGCAGGGAACTTGCGGAGCGGCCGGAGGCGGGGCCATGCGTGAGGGGCGGGGCCATAGCGTGGGCGGGCCGGGGAGGGGCGGGGCAGGGGGAGGAGGACTCACGCCAAACACCGCGCTGTGGGCAACCTGGTCGTGGTCGTGGCTTGGGCTTACGCGCGTGTGGGTAATTTGCGTCCAAAGGTTACGTCTTTCGGTTTGGCACCATGTTCCGCGATTCTTCTTCCTGTTTTTGCGATGTCCTGGGGTTGCAGAACTTTGCGTTAGGCCACAACCGGGGCACAATACACTTGCTTTTCCCTATCAGATTTTGCCACCTACGTGTCTTACAACCTGAGATTCTAGAATAGAAGAGCGCTTTAAGTTCTTTTCCAGTCCCTGCTTTTTTATTTAAGGAGCTTAAAAGTAGTTTCTGCAAACTCCCACAGGCCAAATCGAATTAACTCGGCCAAGAACTACTTTATTCTTGGAGAAAAAAACCAACCTGCATTATCTTTTCAGCAATTCAATGTCAAAGAGCAATTTATTAAGCAGCCTCTCCTAAAGAGGCCTGCGATTTTGTCTCTCTGACCACATCTGTTGTTTTGCATCCCTCCCCTTCCACTCCAGCCACGTTGGTCTCCTTTCCCTTCCTAGGACACTCAACGCTTGTGCTCAAACATGCATATAGCTAAATCATCTCGCCTGCTTCAATTCTCTGTGTATCATGGCCTTTTGTGAAAATTTTAAATTGCTACCCACCCTCTCATCCTCCTTACCCCGCCCTACTATTTTTTCATGGCACTTTTCACCTTGGTCACACTACAATATACACCTTGATGTTTATTTTCTCCCTTTTCTAGAATATAAGTTCCATAGGGCTGAAATCTTTGCTTGGCACTCATTTAGTATTTGTTGAATGATAGAATACATGATTAACTAGCGTTAGGCAGAATTTTGGAGAGGAAAAACCTTATGAAGATACTGGACAAACTAGAGGAATTACCAGTTAGATCATTTTATTTATGTTATAAAAAGTCCCTTAGCTCAGTACTTCTCAAACTTCAACGTACGTGTGAACCATCTGGGGCTCTTGTTAAAATGCAGGTTTGGAGTGAGTAGTTCAGATTCAGGTTGGGGCCTGAGATTCTGTATTTCTGACAAAATACATAGAGAATGCCAATGCCCTGGCACTAGGACCACACTTTGAGTAGAAAGACTGTAGTTCGATCTAGACTAGGTTTCGGGGGAATATTTTCCTTTGATGTATTTTTGATGTCCACTGTATGAAAGGCACCTTGTAGCCATTGCAAGGATAAATAACTGATGTTTGCTGTTTATGAGTTTATGGGGTAGGACAGAACATAATGTTCAGTTCATAAACACTATTTTTATACCCATCCCAGGTTGAGTTACTCAAGAAGTAAATTCTGAGGTAGAGATTAAGGTGCAGCGCATTTATTAGGGAATGCTGCAGGGATAAACCCCGGTGAAAGGGAAGTGGAGGAAGTGGAGCAGAGGAAGAAGTTGATCTGTGATGCCATCCCAAGAAAGGCTTCAGTAGAGCCCACATGCAGCTCAGGAGCTGGGTTGGCTTTGTAGAGGTGTCTTGAGTTGGTATGAGGGGCTGGACCTCACATCCAAGCACTGATTTGTCATTGAATGCAAACTGCCCCTAAAATGGGACGTGATTTGGGCTGTCCATTTCGTTAGCTGAGGCATTCCGCAGAGAAGGCTGACAGCTGAGAGTGTCTACTGGCGGCATTCCCAGAGGCAGGGGAGAGATGGAACTAAGTCTTCTATTGCTGAAGGGGGATTTGGGCAAAGCTTCATGGTCCTAGTGCCCACCACAGTACCTATTTTTCTGAGGCATGGTGCTAGTCACCTGGAGACTAAAGATATTTATTAATTCACTAAATATTACTGAATGCCGCTGTATGTGTCTGACATGCTGGGCACTGAGATGTAGACCTGAGCAAGACAGACATGGCCCCTGTCCTCATGGAGCTTACAGTCTACTGAGGGAGAGGTGCATTAAACAAGGTATTACATAAGTAAGTACTGAAATTGTGGTTATTGTTCCCAAGGAGAGCAACAGAATTAAAGGACCACAAACAGGAATTTAAGTTAGTCTAAATTTTAAAGACATTTTTTCTTAAGGAAGTTACAATTATGTTGTGGCCTGAAGGATAAAGGGGAAATTAGCTTGGATAAAGTTGGGAGATGGGGCAGGGGTCACAGGCTAGTAAAAGACGTAGGAGGAAGATCAATAAAATGTATTTTAAAGTCCAATATAAAAATCTTAAAGAGCCAACATAGAAACCAATCAGCAATGCCAGCCTCCTTGGTAAGTTTCCAATGCCTAATAATTGGTTATTGAATGGACATTCTTGGAGAATATCCAAGAATATGTTGATCTCCATTGTAGCCTTGGGTGAGTTTTTAAAACCAAGAAAACAAATTCGGGGTGAGGAGTAGAGCATTCCAAAGCCAGGTGTACACTGAAGTGCTACTTTTTTTTTCAGGCCACACTCAACACAGCCTAGAGGAATTTAATAGGCTCAATAAAATAATTTAAGAAATTAGAAATATGCTCCAATGAGAACAGAGACTCGGTGTGTAGCACAAACGTTATATTTTTTGGCTTGGGTCAGTGTGCATTTCCTTCCCCTTTTCTCCACAGTAGAAATGTCTGCCAGCTTCCCTTTAAAGGAGACAGCTTGAAAGTTTGTGGTTGAAGCACATAGTTTTAAATTTTCTTGATTATTCTATAAATTATAGCCAATACTCTTGCCCTTCCACACTCTACCCTACACCTCCACACTGCCCCTTATTTAACTTTGTTCTTGTCATAGCACTTATTACCATCTGGAGATTCCACTGGAAATGTCATATATATATATATATATATATATATACACATATATACACACACACACACACACACACACATACCCACATGCATTCTTTCATGTATATATATATTCTCCACAAATAATTACTGAAATTATAATCATCATTCCCAAGGAAAGGAACAGGATTATAGGAGCATAAACAGGGACTTAATCTGAGATTTAAGGAAATTCATATATATGTATGAATGTATTTATAAATATATGTGTATATACACACATTTTTTCCAATTTTCTCTCTCTTCCACTAGAAAATAAACTTGTTTTCTTCACTGTCAGGTCCCCTGCACCTAGACAAGTAGCTATCATTCCATTAATATTTATTGAATAAATATATGAATGAACAAAACAACCTTGTAAAGAGGTGTGGGATTGAAGCAGGTATAGTTAAATTTATGGTGGTTAAGCTATCATTGTGTCACTGATGAGAATTTGGAGATGTTTGGACATCATACTGGTACAAAGCAAAGCATTATTCATTCTTGCACTACACACAGCCTCCTTCTTAGCTGTCATGCTGATATGTGATCATACCAGAACAACCCCTGGCTCAGAGGTAGTTATCCATACACAGCCAAGTCTTCTAGTAGATGGCTTGTCTTAGAGGACTACCTGGATAGAATCCACATGCTGTGAGGTGACTGTGGCAGACATTGTTCATTAGCTGAGTGCTAACAGCTTTTCTCGGTCCTCTTCTACCTTGATGCTTTCCTACTATAGAGGCTATAAAAGCTCAATATTCACTTTCTCAATCTTTGTGGCAGCTAAGCGTAGTCATAAGACATAGTTTTGCTCAATGAAACATAAGCAGAAATCCGTGATGTGTGTGTGTGTGAGAGAGAGAGAGAGACACGGGGGGAGGGCATTGCAGGGCAATCTGGGACAGCTTTTTCTTTTTCCTGGAAGGGACAGTGGCAACAGGGGAACTTGCTGGCCTTGGCCCTTTTCCAGTCCTCTTGCCTTGAATGTAGATCCAGTGATGCCTAGACTGGCAGCAGCCGCCTTGCAACCACAAGGCAAGATTGAAGGTAAACAGTCAACAGCTACACATGGAAGCTAGGAAGATGGAAAGCCTGAGTCAGCAATGTCAGCATCGAGCAGCTGAACCAATGTCTGCGACCACCTACTTCTGGCTTGTTATGGGAGAAAAAATAAAGCCCTCTTGATTCAAGCCACTGTCAGTGTGATTTTCTGTTAATTGTGCTGAAATGTTTTCTCACTGAATGTCAGGACAACCTAAATACATTCTCCCTCAGAGAATAAGGATGTAAAACTAAACAATGGAGAAGAGAACGGATTGGAGGAAAGGGAGAAAAGAAAAGACACAAAAAACTCAAACTTCTAGAATGTAGAACACTAGAATAGTAAGCAAAGAAGATCCCTTGTTGAGGGGAGAACAAGAGGCACAGGTCTTGCAGCTACAGCAGCAGCCAGAGACTTGGTAAACAGTCGCCCCCACTGTAGTCCCTGGAGAGTAGCTCCCTGATGAGTCTCTTCTCTTCTGACTTTCCCACACATCTATACCAACGTCCTTTGTCACTAAAGATCATCTGAATGTCTCTGTTCCTTGCAACTAACAGAGCTCACCTAACATACTTTCTAGCCATGTATGGTCAGTCTGTTGAAGGCCAGCTACCGTGTTCTTTTAGAAAACATTTCTCAGCATCACACCAAACACCGGGCTGGAAAAACTGTTGTTAAAAAGAACTGAGCAGCCTAAAACAGCTTGCAGTTTATGCTCAGAGCCTCATCACTTCCTCTTTCATCACGTCTTCCCATCTAGTCTACGTGCTTTCCCTCACTACACGCCAGACACCAAAGCCCAGTGCCCTCTTGCTGCTTCTCAGACGTCCAGAATCCTCCCACTTGGAGAATATCTAGAACTGCCCTGATTCAAAAGGCTTCCGCTTAAGGCTTCTCAGCATCCTGATCTTTAATCCACACTTAGGTAAATGGGTCTGTATATTACAGGCAGATGCTCTTAGATGGCTCTGGGTAATGATGGATGAACAAGTTAATTTATTGACAGTGGTATTTGATGACCATTTTGAGGTTAGGACTCCTAGGTATTTTGACATTCTAACAGTTCTTAACTAGTGAAATCATGGATTTGCAGTAGTGACATTGGAGGTCATGACAGGAGGTAGAGAATATGATATTTTGCCCTGGCCAAGGGGATCTTTTGGGTACCTTTCAAAACATGATATGACGGCTCGTTTTCTAAAAGGCAGGAAATATCTTATACTAGTTACTACAAATTAGCAACTCACAAAATGAATTCAGCCAATAGACATGTCCGTTTGATTAGCAGAGAGAATTTCATTTTCATTAGTCCTAGGCAAGGCATGTATTCCTATTCAGTTTTTAATATCTATATTTACTACTGTTACCTTGAATGCCAAGACTAGGTTTCTGGAGCAGAGCAGAATATTATTTATTTACTGCAAATAATCATGCTAGTTCCCTTTTGTCCCAGTTCTTACCCCTAGGGCCATGCAATGAGAACCAGATGTCATCCTACACGTAATGGTGTCTACTGTGGACAAGGACACCCTCAAAATGAATCTGGCCATTTATATAAAAGAGAGAAGCAGCTTTCCCCTCCTGTCTGAGAAATGAAGAGAAATCCTTTGCTCCCTAGTATAGACAAATTCTTGGGAACACAAAGAAGGAGCCTAGGTACTCACTTTTTGGAATGCAAATAAATTTCTCCGCAGGAGAGATAAGACCAGTGTCTCTAGCTTTCCATCCCAGGAGATGTCTCCATGGTCTTGGGGAGTTCATTGAAATGAACACATATATCCTTTTGGAAAGGTAGATCTCTGGAATTTTCACTAATTAATCATGTATAAATTAAGTTATAGGCTTATTCTTTTAGCTCAGACTCCAAATTTCAGTAAAATGTATTCAGAAATCTCTAATTGTGCAGGAACATAGAAATATTTTCTCTATGGACTATAATGCCACAGTTGAGTCACAGGCCCACCATCTCAATTGTTGCATGTGATACTCTTGATTTATGTTACCTTCTCGGTTCTCACATGTAGGCATTTACCAAACTGAGTTTAGGATATGTTACCCCAAAATATGGCAACTTGGCATTTGAGGAAACAGCAGAAGCAGGAATGTCTCTCTGACCTTCTCCCGCCCTTCTCCCTGAAGCAGGCCATAAAATAATTCTCTGACTTTCCTCTGATGTAGGTCACAGATCCTCACTTGAGAGGTGCCCTCCCTATACCCAGAGGAAAGGAATATCTTTATCTCTGAAGACATAGGGACACAGAGAAGAATCCCAAGAAACAGGCCTTGCAAAATTATTACTATTAGATCATACCCCCTTTATCCAATCATATTTTTCATGACTGTCCACTCTTCCTCACTCCTAAATATAGAAATACACAAGTTTCCTTGTTTTTTTGGGTCTTCATTTCTGAAGCCTCCCATGTCACATAAACTTACATTAAATGCATTTGTATGCTTTCCTGTCATTAATCTGTCTTTTGTTACAAGTGCTTCAACCATGAACCTAACGATGAGTGAGAAAAGACATCTCTTCTCCCCTACAACACCAGGTTATCAGAAGCGATACTTTAGTCAAAGAATGTGTGACATCTAGACCTTTAAAAAGAAAATTCAAATGCACTAAGTTTATGTAAATGAAGAATTTATAATATGACTTTTTTGGCCTAGAAATGAAACAAAAATGAAAAGGCAATTTCTTACTGCTCCAAATTACGTAGAGAACAACTTTATCTACAAGAAAATCTATCATCTAAAAAATGTGTTAATTTTGTCACAGAAATCCTAGCTGCAGGTTGGTTGCAAACAAGACAGTCCTTTCCTAAGGCAGCCCTTTCCTTAGTCTAGCAGTATGGCGCCGAGGTCGAGCTCAAAGCCTTTGAAGCTGAACTGCCTGGATTGAGAGCTCCAGTCACCACTGATAGCCATGTGAGCTTGGGCAAGTCACTTAACTTCTCTATGCTTTGGTTTTGTTACCTGTAAAGTGGAGACAGAATAATGTGTACAGCGTAGAATCCTTGTGAAGCTTAAATGAGATAATTATGAAAAATGCTTAGTTCCATGTCTGACCAGTAAGTAGACCAACATTAGCTATGTTATATTATTTGCTCAAGTCCTCCCCAGTGATTTAAAGAGAGCTTATTCTCTAATAGCAAAGGAGCCAGAGAGAGAGAGAGAGAGAGAGAGAGATTTGTTCATTAAAAAGACATTATAGCTTTATCTAACCTGTAATAGAAGTTTGTGCCTCCTCTGTTGAGAACACAGCAGGGAGTTGTCAGTTCTACTCAGGGGTGGGGAACAGTCAGGAAATTCTTTATAAGAGAAGACCTTTGAACTAAATCTTGAAACCATTTTCTACTGTCACCTTTGACTCCTAGCAACAACCAAATAGAGGCAGAGAAAATAAAATAAAAATTTTCAACAGCATGTATTGATATTTCCCTATAGACTGATAAGATTTTTGAAAAACTTGCTTACTGCTTTATATTTCAATGATTGCCAATGACGAATCCGTAAGCATCGTCAGCTTGTGCCACCTCTGTTTATGCCTTTTGTGTGCACTTGCTGACCCACAAACACTGTACCTCCACCCTATTCCGTCTTTCACGGCGGGTTAGGTACACGGGCAATCTGGAAGAAGATCATAAGAAGAGCTTTCTTATTAAAATCAAGATATAATGATGCTGATGCTATTCCTCGGGCCAAAGGAGGGAGAAAGAATTTACCTGGGACCTAGGTGAGGATGTTAATATATATATTTAAAACTACATCAAAAGGCTCCCATGTCAACTTCTGAATGGTTAGGATAGAAGTAGTAAAAATGTGGAGTTCAGAGAACAAAAGGGTTCAGTGTGTTCCTGGCAAAGTCCAAGGGAAAGGGTGTCGTTTCCTCATGGTTCACATATCTAGTATCTCGCAGGGCTTAATTAAGAGTGTGGGAAATCAGACTAATTGGGTTCAAATCCCAGCCCCATCATTTAATAGCTTTGTAACCTTGGCTAAGTTATTATACCTCTGTGTGCCTCATTTTCCTCATCTGTAAAATGGAGGTCATGTTAGTACTCACCTCAACAGAGTAGATGTGAGAACTCAGTGACTGCGTATAACAGCTGTGAAGTGCCGAGGACAGAGAAAGTGCTGGATAAACCATGGCTAGTATTTCTCTTTGCTTAGCATCATCTGGTCACAGTTCCATCCTCTTTCCTCTGGCCTCAATCCCAGCACACTTCATACACAAGCTTACTCTGTTTTGACATTCCTGAATTTAACTTTGGTTATTTTGTGGGGACGAAGCTGAGATTTAGACTACTTGTATTCAGCAAAAGGCAAAATCACCTGCTCGAGCTCCTCCGAGTGCAGGGAACAAACAAATCTGGTGATGGTCACAGAAGAATGGGGGACTTCCTAGCTGTCCTGAAATGGGCGGGAGCCTTAAGCATGTGCTGAGCTACATCTCCTGATTTAAAGGGACTGGGAATCTCTTGAGATGACCTTGAACTCTACCTGCAACTGGGATTCAGGAACACAGAAACCAATATTAGAGATGGCAGGGAGGAGCAGTCGGCCTCCAAGAGAAAGTCACCATGGGAGTGAAGCCTCGCAGGTAACCAACCACTCTGGGCAGCAGGGCCAGGCCACTAGTGAGGGCCAGGAGTTCAGGTAAAATGTGAACCTTAGTTTGACTTTCCATGGATCCCACCTTTATTCCCATCCCAAGTGTCTGTGCACTTAGTAAGAACAGGTGTAGATAATATGTGTCATTTGTGGCCTAACAACCTCCTTTCAATATATTTTGATGGTTCATCTCATTACAATGATTCCTTAGGATTTGCTTGCTTAAGGGAGGATTAAAACAAACACTGTATTTCCCAGACTCCCTTCTACGGTGGGTACTGGCAGGTGCCTAAATCTCTTCAAACGCACATATGCAAGACTTCAGTTGGCAGGGAGCTTGAGTGGCTGCCATTTTGTCGGTGCAGGATAGTGGCCGAGATCACCACATCCTCATTGCATTCTTCCTTCTGCACGTGGGCCACCCTCACCCTCCGCAGCCTCACATGGTTCCTTATGCTCTGGCAGCTTATGAACTAAAAAGATGAGCTAACAGAATGTGTTGGATCTTCAGCTGGAAAAGTCCAGATGTTAAGCATGGGATTGGGGAGAATGGGGCTCTAAAGTTGGCATTTGAGGCAGATGAGAAATTTTCCAGAACATGGAAAAACAATCTCTGTCCAAACAGTATCTCTCTTGCAGGGGTCCTCATCTGACTTACTGTCAGGGAGATGATAGAACCATGGCACAGGCTGGGGGTGGTGAGTGGGGGGATTCTTTCCTCTTGTTTGATGTGGTTGTTCAGGAAGTCAGGAGCTGTAGTCCGATTTACAAAGACATAAGGATAAGGCAGCGTTTTGGAACCCCTACCAAGTGGCTGGTGTGCTGGGCAGTGCTCCAGTTCTGGTGAGAAATGGGAGTGCTAATTAATGTGAGCAGACTAAAGTTCTAAGGACAAGGCACACTCACCACAGAGAATTCTGGAGAGGCAGAGGCTCTGCAAACCAGTGATACTATAGTGGGATGAAGCAGAGACCATATTTAGGGCATCAAGTCTATATTCTGACCCATCACCCAGTGGGAACAGAACTAAGAGCCATTAGATGGGACTGCCATCCAATCAGGTGTAAGACTAGTTCACATAAATAAACTTTCTAGAAGTGGGGTTAGCTGTGGCTTCACTTTCCTGGCTTCTGTTGGCCCTTCCTCTTTTTAAGGCTGACTTCCTCCATGGTCACAGGGTGAATTACAAAAGGAATAGAGCCATGATACTCCTTCTTCCCACTTAGAGGGAGAGAAGGGACATTTTCCACAAGTTTCCAACAGATGATCTCTGACTAGTTTCTGTGGACAGGAAATGGTGGCTAGTAAAAGCTGAGATCTGAATTACCCTGGTGGCCCCACTAGAGTGAGGGGTGGGGTCCACTCTACCCAAACCTCATGACTGCTATACAGCGGGGGAGGGCTGGGATGGGTGTTTCAAGAGACAACTGTAATGTTCAGAAGGAATCCTTGAACACTCCTCGGCTTGGTCAGAAATAACTAGCAACATGGTACATTAAACCACTAAATATTAAGCATGATTGTACAAGTCACAACTCTGCAGAGCAACAGAGCTGATAGGATGTGTATGTATAGAGGGAAAGATTTATTTTAAGGAATTCGTTCACATGATCATGGAGGCTAGCAAGTCCCAAATCTGTAGCGTGGGCCAGCAGGTTGGAGACCCAGGGAAGTGTGGATACTGTCGTTCAAGTTTAAAGGCTGACAGGCTGGAGACCAGGGAACAGCTGATGTTGCATGTCAAGTCTGAAGGCCGTCTGCTGGCAGAATTTCTTTGGCTAGATCTTCCTAGTGCAGTTTTGGGACATTTGTCTCTGAGTGGGCTGAGGAAGGAGGAGGAGCTGGCATAGAACCAAGTTCCCAGAAGCAGGCCTGCTAGCACAAGAGAAGGCCTGACTACTTTGTCACACAGTTGAACTTGGTCCTACCTGTCTCTGGGAGGCGAAACCTCTAGCAAAAGGCAGGTAAGCTAGAATCTGCTTCAGTGAGAAGAAAATTGGTGTCCAGTATAGTTTTCATATACATTCTAGGCATGGTGATTTAGGAAGATTGGGCATCTGAGACAGATGAGAAGTTAGGGAGGTGAATTGTGTCCTGATCTGGACTTGCAGGACATGGCACTGTTTCTTATCAGGTGAGCGTGAAGAGAAAGCCTTCCATATGAAGCCATCATTGGTTGTGCTTAATCTCATGGGAAACAGATTCTATGTTTATCTCTTATCATTACCTCAAAATTATGAGCTACTTAGAGTTTTATTCTAAAATGGTTATTGTTTAAAGTTTTTTTTTTTTTTTTTTTTGAGACAGAGTCTCACGTTGTTGCCCTGGCTAGAGTGAGTGCCGTGGCGTCAGCCTAGCTCACAGCAACCTCAAACTCCTGGGCTCAAGCGATCCTACTGCCTCAGCCTCCCAAGTAGCT
>CAUYSK010009251.1:0-12066 GCA_963575035.1 Avahi laniger
CCCGTCTCTAATAAAAATAGAAAAGAAATTAGCTGGACAACTAAAAATATATAGAAAAAATTAGCCGGGCATGGTGGCACATGCCTGTAGTCCCAGCTACTCGGGAGGCTGAGGCAGAAGGATTGCTTGAGCCCAGGAGTTTGAGGTTGCTGTGAGCTAGACTGATGCCAGGGCACTCTAACCTGGGCAACAGAGTGAGACTGTCTCAAAAAAAAAATATTCAGAGATCAAAAGTATGATACAGGCAAGCAAATCCCTACACACTGTTCATCACGAGTCATTTTGTTCTGGAAGGCAAATTTTTCTCCTCATGTCTTCTTTAGCAAATTGTGAAAGAATTTGCTGTGGGTTCTACATTTTTGTCAAAGTGTGTCACAGACTTAACAATATAAGAAACAATGGTAATCTTGAATGCTTTATGGAATTCTCCACTTCATTCGAGTAAGAATCCATTGAATACTACAAAAACTACAAAGTCCATTATCACTAATGATAATAAACAACAGGTTTTACCTAATTCTTAACCCTGAGCAAAATATATTGAGGAAGACTTTCTGGGAGGACTAGGAAATGAAGGCGGGAAACAGACTCAACATGAGTTGACTAAAAACTCCACAAAAGTTACCAGTTTCATGGACTAGATGCTTGCATTTGCTTGGTCACTTTGGGAAGGTGTCACATCCTGAGTACTTAAAGATGACTCCAGCAGCCTAAAGTGTTCATGTAGGGCTGGAAATGACCGGAGCATGTTATACATCCTTACACGCAGCCTCAGCGAGGTCATTGAAAGCAGTGGCTTCACTCTCCCTGTGGACAAGGACAGTGACTTCAACACTTCAGAAGCTTTGCTTTGGAAGATTTTTGTTCTAAGAGTGTAGAGAAAAAAAATTTGAAATCCCTGCAGGTAGAATAAAAGTTTAAAATTAGGTAAGTGCTGAGATACAGTATCAAGGGAGAGACTTTATTTCACTGTGACACCCATCCTTCTTATTGTACACAACACCTCCCCAATTTGTGTTGGCCAGTCTGCAGCTGCCGTGCACTTTTTAATCTAAGACAGTGAGGCAAAGTGCTTCCATTATACAGAGCACTGCATGTGATAGTACAGTAGTAGATTTAGAAGACCTGAATTCAGATCCCAGCTTGCCACTTGCAAGCTAGCTGTATAGTTTTGCTCATGTCCTAATCTCCATAATCTTTAATTTCCCGAAAGAGGCATATTAACCATGGAATACCTAATTCTTCTTCCAGTTCTAACATTCTGTGATTCCACATTTCTTGGAGTTTTTGTAACACAACTGGAAATTTGGTGCACTTAAGGACAAAAAAAAAAAAAATTAAAGCTCTCTAATTCACTGTTTTTGTGTACTTTATCTATGAAGACCAGATGTGCATGATGAATTGAGCCATGAAAGGCTGAGTAATATTTTCTTCATGCTTTAAATAAAAATTGCCATTTATTGAAGTCATATTGGTACCGGACACTTGCATTTCATTTCTCATTTCATCCTTCTCATTTAATCCTCACATCAACCCTATACAATAAGCTTTACCAATTCCTATGTTACAGATAAGGAAACTAAAGTTTAGATAAATTAACTTGCCCAAGATTACTCAATGAATAATCAGTAGAGTTTAGAATTGAATTCTTAAATCTTTGATTCCAAAACTCCTCTTTTATCCAATATAGGATGCTGCCTATTGCTTATAACTGTAATGGAAAGATACTGTAAAGTGCATCACGGCTTCCAAAATACCTCTGTTCATTCTTCATTAATATCCTTTGTGGAAATAACAGATTAAATATCATCTGTAGCTAAGTTGATAATATTGTACCAATGTCAATTTCTTAATTTTGACAATGTACTATGGGTTATACAAGATATTATCATTGGAGAAAGCTAGACAAAGGATATGTGGGAACTGTATTATTTTTCCAAATTTTTAAATTAAACTATTTCAAAATAAAAAGTTATTAAAAAAATACCCATGATATTTCCCAGATTGGCATCTACAGAATCATATCCTGTGAATGCTGTTATAGGAGACTTCTGGTGCTATGGTAAGATAGCCCAAAGACTCTGATAATGTGACTAATAAAATCAATACATATTGGCAAGAGATAGACTAGTTCTTTGGCCAAAAGTAGGAACAGTAACTTGATTGTTACCCAGCAGGTGGTATCAAATTCATCAGAAGAAAGGCCCTATGACACAGGGAATGTGCTTGAGAACACATGTTTGAGGACAGAAGTGGTCACTAGCCATCCTGATTGTTCAAGGGAGGGAAATTTATTAGGGCACTTGAGAAATCTGGCCTCTAGAAAAGCATCATTTTCTGTGGGGTATACTATTTTATGAGAGTTTTCCAGAATTTAAATTCTAAGGCAAAAACAAGATTGGATCAAATTTCTGGTTGTACAATAATTAGGAAAAGATCCTAGACCGTGGAGTATTCATGATACCATCCTGTGGGACTCAGTCTGTGTGGACTCCCAATATTTCTTTGTCCTCTAAAATCTCAAAGATGGTTATTTGAAAAAAAAAATATGTGGATTAAACTGGTTACCACTAACATAAAGATCAAATTGTGCCTTTTAAGTAATATCTGTAGCAGTTAGTAAATGTTTATTAGAATTATAGCATTCCAAATCTAGAAGGAACCTTACATGTGAGCTAATGTAGTTATTCCTATACTTTAGTGTACATAAAAATCACCTGGAGTCTTTGTTTAAAGTGGGGATTCCCAGCTCTTACTATGTATTATTAGATTCTGATTGAGTAGGTAAGGAGTGAGTCCCAGGACTCAGCATTTTCACATACTGTGTAAGTTCTTTGATATAGGCAATATTCAGATCCATTTTGAGAAACAATGTGTTGATTTTAACACACATAGCAAGCGTACACACACACACACACACACACACACACTTTACATTTACATGCCTCACCCACAGAGGCTGTGTGACTTTCCTAAAAATCACAGGAATCATTAATGGTGAAGCTTGATAATAGCCTAAGTTTCCTTTTAGTCAAATGCTCTTGCCATATCGCCACCCTCGATTTTACCATGTGGTATCAACATTTTGTAACAATCCTCTCTTTTGTAATGTGTCTCTCATATGCACGAAGGGGAGAATACCCTTGACTATGCTTTCTTTGGGATTCTTCCCTAAATTCCTGCTCACTCAAGGCATACAAGCCCATGGATCAATTGGCAATCCCAAATTAAGTTTACCCTGTTTATTGCCTTTATAGAAAGTCCCCACTGGGTGTTGACAACAGGAAAGAACTGCCTTATATCCATTCAAACTTGGTGGTAGGCATGCATCCATTACCTAAGGGAGTTAGCCCTAAAAGGCTCTGGAGAGGGCTACCTGGGATGGAGGATGAGGTTCTTAGAGACATTCAAACTGGTAGAAGCAATTCAGACAGCCAAGCAGCTCTTCGTACTGTGCTAGATAGACTCTGATCAAGTGCTCTTTCCAATGATTCCATTTTGTATCAAAGACTTCCTTCCTCAATGACATTTGACTGTAGCCAGAAACAACCAACACAACACCATCTTCACACAGTAGTTACTACTCTCAGCAACTTAATGGGATAAATATCAAACACTGCTGTTTCTTCATGGAATATTAGAGAACTGCATAGGTCATCCTGATATTGAGCAAGATGTTATCTACTGTGAAAGATATGTACAAGCATGTCTCTTGCATTCGGAGGCCTGATCTTCTAGTGGAGGAGACTAGTATGCATAAAAAATTAATCTTAGAGTACAAAAAGGAACAAATAAATTTATAAAATTACAATAATTATATTTGATAATAAATTATATTTACTTATTTAATTCATAGTTAAAATAATAAAGCTAGTACAAAAATCATCACTTCAAGGGAATAAAACCCCCATCAATAAATAGTCTATACGGATTGTTCTCATGCCAATTTCCTGTGTTTGATAATGTGTTACAGTTATATAAGATGTGATTATTGGAAAATTTGGGTGAAAGGTATACAGAAACTCTCTGTATTATTTTGCAACTTCTTATGGTTCTAAAAATTATTTCTAAATAATTTGTTTTTAAAAAGGTTTGGCATAGCATGGGCAAAAAATCAAAGAGTAATTTTGACCTCATCTCAGACTATTTTCCACAACATAAAATTTCAGTAAGTCTGCAGCATTTCAGTGAAAAAAGATTATTGCCAAGAATTAAATGGCAAGTAATTTATAGCATAGGTGTCACAGTACCTAAAGAAAAATTATCAGTAAGAAAAGTCCTCATTAATGTTTATCAGCTATATACTAAATAACTACTCAAAAAAATTACTATTAATGAAAGATTCATTAAAATAAAGAAGTCAAAATAGTAAGTAGGACATTCCAATATAAAAGTACTGGCAAAAGCATTGAAACCTTTTAAACATAGAGGAAGTAAAAGAAAATGCAGTTAATACAATTATCAAACATAATCTAAGTATTATAAATACTTCTTAAAAGAAAATAATGTAGTCAGCATAATTTAATAACTACATGGTACATTTTAAATTGTACCAATAAAACCAAGAGGCAAGAAGCAGTTAAACTGTGTTAGTAATATCACCTTAAAAAGGGATGAATCAGTACATCCTATTTTAGTTTGGAGGTTGAACGTTATATTCTGTAAATTGTGGTAATAGTTAATAAACACAGATTATAATTAATAGAATTTAAAATGAAATGAAAATGTTTCAAATAATTAGAGAGATTGGAACTAACCAGTCAGCACTGATGTGCACATATAGAAGTAAAACTCAACAGAAATCAAGCAGGTGGGTGGGGGGAGGAGGGGATGGGTGGTATTGCCTCACCCTTAATCCTATCCCAAGCAACTGCTACATCTGGGGAAGAAGAGAATGCCTTATTAATCAGGGAATCCCCCAGCCCAGGCATAATAGGATTTGGAAAGTGACCTCAAGTAACCTAAGGCAAATTATTATGTCATTCGCTTAAACCTACATTGTGGTTCACCTCCCAGCTGGGCTTTCAGGGAAAGAGCTCACATATGCAAATGCAACTTTGAGAACATGTGTTAATCATTTGATAACATCCCACACCTCCCAAAAGCTCTTCCCCACACCAGACCAATAAAAGGAAATAACCTGAGAATTCCCAGAGAGAGAGTCAGTCAGTCAGTTAGTAAGGCAGTCTGTCTCACTCCCTTGTGGAGACAGATCCGGTTCATTTTTTACAATAAAAAGCTGCTTGTGTGAAACTGCTTCCTGCTTGCGGTCACACCATTGCATCGCCCTGCTTGAGATTGTTTTTTCCAAGCAAGGAGCC
Source organism: Avahi laniger (assembly GCA_963575035.1). Classification (NCBI taxonomy): domain Eukaryota; kingdom Metazoa; phylum Chordata; class Mammalia; order Primates; family Indriidae; genus Avahi; species Avahi laniger. The sequence continues at coordinate 5,322 of CAUYSK010009251.1, forward strand.
AAAGAGCTATGATAACAGTCTGCCAAGAGGCTGAACTTGACACTTTGGTGTGTCTGGTAATTCTTCAGCCAAGAGCACACCAAGAATTGACTGCCACCCTGAAAACACTACTTTGAGTATTTCTTACAGGGCTGGTCCAGCGATAAGAAATTCTCTCAGTGTTTGCTTGTCTGGGAGAGACTTTATTTTCCCACTTTTTGAAACTTAGTCTTCCAGGATATAAAATTCTTGGCTAGCAGTTTTTTCTTTCAGCACTTTGAAAATGCCATCCTATCCTCTTCTGTCCTGCAAGGTCTCTCTCTGCTGGGAGGTCTACTATTAGTCTAATGGGGTTTCCATTACAGGTGACTAGACACCTTCCTCTTGCTGATTTTAAAATTCTCTATTGCACTTTGACTTTAGTCATTCTAATTATATTATGGTATGGTGAAGTCCTTTTGCAATATATTTGCCCAGGAATACTTGGGCCTCCTGTATCTGAATGTCTAACTCTCTTGCTAGTCCTGGAAAGTTTTCATTGATTATTTCCTTAAATAGATTTTCTAAATTCTTTGATCTCTCTTGCCCATCAGGAATATCGATCATTCGTAAGTTCAGTCACTTTATGTGGTCTCAGACATCTTGAAAGCTTGGCTCCTTCTATTTTATTCTTTTTTCCTTAATTTTGTCTGATTGGGTTATTTCAAAAGACCTGTCTTCAACTTCTGAGGTTCTTTCTTCTGCTTGGTCTAGTCTAGTCTTGAAGATTTGGAATGTGTTTTGTATTTCCCTCAAAGAATTTTTCAGCTCCAGAATCTCTGGTTTTTTTTTTTAATTATATCTATCTCCTTGGTAAATTTCTCATTCATATCCTGAATTGATTTTTTAATTTCTTTGTATTGGTTTTTAGATTTCTCTTTCATTTCTTTGAGCTTCTTTAGAATCAATATTTGGAATTCTTTATGTGGCATTATGAGGAATTATTTTTTATTGTAATCCATTGCTGGAAAATTGTTATAGTCCTTTAGTGTTGTCATATTTCCTTGCATTTTCATGTTTCCTGTGTCCTTCTGTTGATATCCACACATCTGATACAGCAGTCACCTGTGCCAATTTTTTGAACTTGCTTTCAAAGGGAAGAATTTTTTCCTGGAGGTGTATATATGTTGTTGGTTGAGTAGGACACTTTGGCTTTGATTTTAGGTAGTGTGATCTTTGTATGATTTCTTAGGCCATACACAGGAATAGTGGTATCTGTGACTTCCTTAGTGGTTTAGGGGACAGTTATTAGTTGAGAGTGTGATGAAATTTTGCTGGGGACTTGAACACCCACCAAGCTAGTCTTTGGGCCCCAATGGTGGAACTGAGTTGGACTGAGTATGTCTAATTTTAGGCCACAGAGCAGCTTACAGTGGTAGGAGTGTTAGTGTGTCCCTGGGGGTCAATTCTTAGGTCTTTAGGTGTCTTGCTCAAAGGCTAGTAGTTGGAGCAGAGGGCTGGGTGTGAGGGAAGGTTCTCAGGCCCTTGAGCAGCTAGTGTGATGTGGGAAGCAGCAGTTGCAGTGGTGGAGTCACCACTAGGACCTAAGTGGTCCATGTTGGTGTTATTGGTAGCTGCAATGGATTGGGCAGACTAGTCCTACAGCTGCCTGTAACAGGGCAGTAGGTACTGTCCTAAGTGTGCTTAGGAGATCTTGGTCCCCCATCCCTTCCCAGCCAGGTGGTAGCTGCAGTCACGTCACCTTGAACGTGGCCAGAGGGCAGGCCATGGCTCAGTGTTAAACTCTCAAAATGGTGTCGGCTTGCATCAAAGAGGGCAGGGCCCCTTGTAGGCAAGGATCATGAGCAAGAAACTGTGGGAAGTGCTGTCCACTCATATCTCAGTCTCACAGGATCCCATAGCAGGGTGGTGGGAATTGTCCTAGTTGTGTGTAGGAAAGCTTGGGCTCTCCTATCCCTCCTCAGCTGGGTGACAATTGCAGCTGAATCAGCCCAAATTCAACCTGAAGTTGGGGAACTACCCAGTTTCAAACTCACAAAATGGCCTCCTGGGCATAGGACCAGAGAGGGGAGGGCCCTTCTCAGGCAGGCTGTGCTGGCAGGAAACTGTGGAGAGTGCAGTTCTTTGAGACTCAGTCCCACAGCGGCCAGTTGCAGGATGGTGGGCACTGTCCTAGATGCATGCTGCAAATCCCTAGCCAGGTGAGGCATGCAGCCATTTCAAGCCCAATTCAGCTTGAGGCTGGGGCACTACCCTGTGTCAAATTCTCAAAATGGTGCTTTAGACCTGTGACCAGAAAGACTGGGGGCCCACCCAGGCAAAAAGCATGGGTGAGAAGCTGTGGAAAATGCTGTCCATTCATGTCTCGGTCTTAACAGCAGCCCTCAGTGGGGTGGTGGGGACCTTCTCAGGCTGCATGGGAGTGCCTGGGCTCATCTGTTTCTCCTTAGAACCTGCAGGTGCACAGTGGCTACAGGTGCACCTGTAGTTCCCCAGTATCTAGGCTCTTGGGATGACACCAGGCTCAAGCTGCTCTAGGCTCAGATGCCTGTGGGATTCCATGTGAGCTCCTTTTCTGGAACATCATCTCTGCATTTTCTAAGCAGTTCCCATGTTAGGCCTAAGAACTGTGTGGTTCAGGGGGCTGTCTTATAGTCAAGATCAGAAAAGCTCATCCCAGCAAGTTAAGCCCTAGGGGCTTCTCTCTTACTGTTTCCCCACATTCAGGAGCTTCTCCTAGCTCTTAACTAGTTCCCAGCTGAACAAGTTGCCCTGAAACTCTCTCCTTATCCACTCTTGGTACTTCCCATTACTTCCCTGGTAAATTTTAGTGTTTGCTCCTGAATTATCTGTTCAAAATTTGAGAATCTGCTTATTATTCTGGTTCCTCTCTGTGGAGGGGTACATACTACCTATGTCTAGTCGGCCATCTTGATCCTTTCTCTTTCTTGTTATATTTTAAAATTTTGGCATTCCCCATGCATAATACATACAACAAAGGTTAAAAACTCAAAATTCTCTGGAGTCAAACATACTTTTTATTTTTATCTATCATTTTAGTTTATCTTTATCACTATTTTTATGATGATGAAAATAAGGTGATCGTAATCCTCACTCTACCTGTTCTGCTTTGTAGATTGACTTCCAAATGAAAAAAAAAAAGAATATAAAAGTTCTTTTCAGATCTTAAAACAAAGTGTAAATGGAATTTTTAAAAAGGTTCTTGGTTACCTATATCCTTGATATAAGACTTGAGGAACAAAAACATCGTCAGTCCTATAAAAAATTATACTGCAAAAACAACTTCATGAGAATTTGTTACTATCAAATTAATCCTCTTGCAGATAACAACTATAAACTCTGTACACAATATTTTTAAAAACCTACCTAAAGAGATTGGAAGACAACCAAAACCAGTCTAAAACTGGAAGGAGAGTCTACACTTGGAAAAGGGGACCAACACTCAGTAGTTTTCCTGTTTTGTTTCATTTTGTTTTTAATATCTTTTTGCCTGAAGGAAGACCCTGTTCAGTCCCACTCAGGATGAATAACCCTGGAGCTGAAATATTCAGTCTTATTAGGTTGAAGAACCAGAGGACAGGGTTTAGGGTAACCACAGCAGCTGGAGAGTAAGGAAAAATATCTAACGGAGGAGGCAGAGAAGGGGAGCTTCAGAGTTTGTTTATAATCTCTGCCCAAATTTACTATTGACCCCCAAACTATATATGAATAGGGCAGACTCTAAGAAGCCCAGCTACGGCTAAAAGGACTAAACAGATATGACAGCTGTCCACTAAGGAGAGACAGAGCTTCCAGCTAAGTTCATTGCTTGATAGCCCACTCTTGGTGAGAATATAACAAAGTGCAGAGTTGCTACATTAGTTATAATGTCCAGAAAATAATCAAAATTACTACACATGAATATATGATTCATACTACAGAAAAAAGCAATCAATAGAAATTGAAAATATCCACATATTATATTTAGCAAGGATTTTAAAATGTTATTATATCATGCTTAAGAATGTGAAGGAAAATGTACTTGTAATGAGTAAAAAGTTTGGAAATAGCAGAATTAAAACCTGTAAAAATAAGAATTCTTAAACTTAAAATGTATAATATCTGAAATAAAAATCACTGGATAAGCTTTATAGCATATTAGAGATAAGTGAAGAAAAAGTAAATGACTTTGAAGATACATAGATCACTAGAATGATCCAATCTAATAAATAGTAAGAAGAAAGAATAAGGAAAATGAGCAGAACTTAGGAACATGCAGAGCAATATCACATGGTCTAATATACATGTAATCAGATTCCTAGAAAGAAAGAAGAAGAGAAAATTGGGGCAGAAAAACTGTTTGAAAAACTAATGGTGAAAACATTCTCAAATTTGGTGAATGACGTAAATTAATAGATTCTAGAAGTTTAGCAATCCAAAGCAGAATAAATGCAAGGAAAATAATACCTAAGTACATCACACTCAAAATACTAAACATCAAAGATAAAGAGTAAATCTTGAAAGCAAACCAAGAAAACACATTACATGCAGTAGAACAATAATATGAAAGACTAAGGATATCTCATTAGAAAATGAAGTCAGTTTGTAAAATTACTTCATAATGCTAAAAGGAAAAATAAACTCTGTCAATCCAGAATTCTGTATTCAGTGAAAATATCCTTCAAGAATGAAAGAAAAATAAAGAAAATTTTAGATAAAAGAAAACAGAGAATTTGTCACCATAAGACATATATTACAAGACATTCTAAAGGAATATTTCTAGGCTGAAGGGAAACTATACCAGATAGAAATTCAGATCTTCAGAAAGTAATGAAGAACACTGGAAATGGTAGATATATGGCTGAATATACACAATCTTTTCTCTTAATTTCCTTAAAATCATAGGTCTGTTTAAAGCAAAAACAATAACATTGCATTGTGGGGTTTACAATATGTGCAATACATAAGAAAACTATAACATAAGGGAAGGAGGATGGCAAGTAGACTTATATTGTTATAAGATTCTTAGATTTTACTGGAAATGGTAAAATATTAGCTCTACGTTAACTATGAAAAGTTAATGAAGCATATATATCCCTAAATTGATCCCCAAAATGCAAAGAGGTGTTGTTGCTTAAAAACATGTATATGAATTTAAACTGAATCTTAATAATATTACATTCACTTGAAAGTAGTCAAAAAATGAGGAACAGAGGAATAAAAAATAGAATGGCCACAGAAACAAATAGTAAAATGTAGACACAAATTAACCCTATCAGCAAATACATTAGATCTAAATGGACTAAACACTCTAATCAAAAGACACAGACTGTAAGAATGGATAAAAAGATAAGGTTCATGTATTTGCTGTCTACATGATACATACTTTAAATATGAAGGCAGGGTAGATTGAAAGTAAATGGATGAAAAAATACACATCATGCAACCAATATGCATGAGAAGGGTGGATATCAGAAAAAGTACATTTTATGACAAAAAGTATTATTATAGATAAACAGACTTTGTTATCTAAATGATAAAAGCATCAATTCATCCAGAAGATATAACAATCATAAATGTATATGCATCTAATAGCAGAACCTCAAAATAAGTGAAGCAAAACTTGATAGAATTAAGGAAAGAAATACACAAATTCATAATCAAAGGTGGAGATTTTAACACTTCTCTTTCAACAATTGAGAGAATCAGACAAAAATATTGGTAATGATAGAAAATCTTCACAACACTAACAATCACTTTGACTTTACTTACACCTTTAAAACACTACATCCAAATACAAAATATATATTTTTTTCAACGGTAAATGTTTTATTCACCAATGTAGAACAAATGTTAGGCCATAAAACTAGTCTCAATAAATTAATAAGAATTGAAAGAAATAATTCAGCCAACTCCACAAGGATTCAAGCAATAACTGCAACATTGTCTAACTATACCAACCATGAACCTATTGCATGGTAGAAAAGAAGAATAGCTGTTCTCCAAGCCAACTGCTTGACAAAATCTCTCATACTCAGGGAAGAGGGACTAATGTGGCTCAACTCTATTGCAGTTATATTCTGTGATCTCCGGCCCAGGGAAAAATCATAATAGATAAGTCAGAAAGAGCTTTCCTCTCTCTTCCCACAAAGTGTATTAAAAATAGAATCTCTCTAGGCACAGTGGCAGGTACCTGTAATACTAGCTACTCAGGAGGCCGAGGTGGGAGGATTTCTGGAGCCTAGGAGTTCAAATCTAGCCTAGGCAACATAGGCTAGATGAGACCCTATCTCTGAAGAAAGGAAAGAAGGAAGGAAGGAAGCAAGAAAGAAAGGAAGAAAGAAAGAAAGGAAGAAAAAAAGGAAGGAAGGAAGGAAGAAAGGAAGAAAGAAAGAAAAGAAAGGAAGAAAGGAAGAAAGGAAGAAAGAAAGAAAAGAAAGGAAGAAAGGAAGAAAGAAAGGAAGAAAGGAAGAAAGGAAGAAAAGAAAGAAAGAAAGAAAGAAAGAAAGAAAGAAAGAAAGAAAGAAAGAAAGAAAGAAAGAAAGAAAGAAAGAAAGAAAGAAAGGAAAGAAAAGAAAGAAAAGAAAGAAAAGAAAGAAAGAAAGAAAAAGAAAGAAAAGAAAAGAAAGAAAGAAGGTAAAGGTAACTAAGCAATGACCTTCCGGGAGTTTTAAAAGGAGGAAACTTTGGTCCAGGCTGGTATCATCCCCACTGCTGGATGATCTGCTACTTTTAGACTAATTCATATCATACCTGAGTAGTGTTG
>CAUYSK010009253.1:0-47027 GCA_963575035.1 Avahi laniger
TGCCCAAAGTGATTTATAGATTCAACACAATTTCTTCAAAATACCAACATCATTTTTCACAGATGTAAATAAATTAATTTTAAACTCCATATGGAACCAAAAAGAGCCCGATAACTGAAGCAATTTCATGCAAAAAGAACAAATCTGGACACATCATATTACCTGCCTTCAAATTATGCTAAAAGGCAATACTAACCAAAACAGCATAGTACTTATAGAAAGGCAGACACAGAGACCAATTGAATAGAATAGAGAACCTGGAAATAAAACCATATAGCTACAATCAACTGATGTTTGACAAAGTAAACGATATCATACACTGGGGAAAGGAGTCCCTATTCAATAAATGGTGTTGGGAAAATGGGAGAGGCACATACAGAAGAATAAAACAAGACCCCTATCTCTCTTTGTATCATACACAAAAATTAACTCAAGGTGTATTAAAGACTTCAATGTAAACATGAACCATAAAAATTCCAGAAGAAAACATAGGAAAAACTCTTCTGCACATTGGCTTAAACAAAGCCTTTATGACTAAGATCCAAATGGCAAATATAACAACAATAAAAATAAATAAATGGGACTTACTTAAATAGTTTCTGCACAGGAAGGAAACCAACAGAGTAAATAGACAACCTATAGAATGGGAGAAAATGTTTGCAAACCGTCCTCCCCTCATTACATTCATTTCATGCTTTCCTTCTGTGTTTGAGTTATCTTGGGTCCATTCCTAGCTTAGATTCTCCCTTGATGCTTTGCCTCCTCTCTGAAACACTAGGTCCAAGTACCTAACCATTTACTCTCAACATACATACACAAACACAAAAAGAGAGGAAGAGAGCACCTTTTCTCTTTGCTGACATTATTCTCCATCTCTGCATATCATTTTCTTTGTGACACTTACCAAAATATACAGACAGTCCTCAACTTAAGATTTTTCTAATTTAGAGTGGGTCTGTCAGAATGTAACCCCATTGTAGGTCAAGAAGCATCTCATAAGTCAAGGTGTATTTGTGTGGGGCTTTGTGTTTTTATTTTTTCACTCATTTATCGTCTTTCTTTTTCATTCAACTGCAACATCCATGAGGACAAGGACCACTTGTGTCTCATTGACCATAGTCTACTGTGACCCAAATGTAATACTCAGCATACCACACATTCAATGAGTATTTTTAAATGTGTATAAAAATTATGATATCTGATCATTACATATAATTATAGATTATGTATTATTGTATTTAAATACATGCAAATAAATTATTATATTATTATATATTGCATATATTTATTTAATATTTACTATAAAATTTCAGATTAATTTGACAATGTGTGTGGAGTAAAGAGGAGAGAAGAATGCTAGACAAAGCTTCAACTATAGATGGAATCGAATCTAAAACATTAATCCCAAAAACTTAAACCAGTACTTTAATTACCCTAATTGAGTTTCTAGCCATTTCTTAAAAGTAGAAAATATTTATGTAGAGAAATTTACAGGTGAATATAATTTTCTGGGAAAAACTATCCTGGGATATAAATGAAAGTCACTTTGCAACCTCCTATTTCATAAAAGTCTGTTCTTTGGGGATTGTTCAACTTCATTTTGGAGAATCAAGTAGCTCGGTTATTTTGAGTAAGCATATGTACTTTTAAGTGGTTATTCAAACTGAATTGCCTGAGTCTTTTAGGGTTTAGTGCTCACTAAATGTTATATATAACCAGAAAGAAATGGATAGTGAAATTGCAGGGACTCACCAAATTATTAACATTTTATTCTACTGTGAGCAAGAAAATAGTATCAAGTATATTTATATAAGGTAGAATGATGTCTTTGACTACATAAGTCATCCATATGCCTGAAGTATGCTCAGGGATATATTGAAAACTTAGTTAAGTTTCTGTTGACACATCATAAAATAGAAGGTGAAAATAATGTTGACTGATACATCTAAACAAAGTTCTTCATTAACAAGTGGCCCAGTGCCCTACAGGATCTTATGTCTGCAATTTATTCCTTGGTATCTTTTAAAATCTTGCAATAAATAGAATTTTTTTAAAAAAGAATACACCTTCAAAACAACCAAGAATTTCATTTTCCAAGTAATGCAATGAACAAGCATGTGAAATTTCATCCCCAAAGGACTTCTTTCTTAAGAAAAAGCTGAGAGAATGAAAATGGAATGGTTTATAAGACCTTCTTGTGTAGAGGCCTAACCTCTGTGATTACATAACATAATATGAGGTACATCCCATATATGACCTAGTTTTGATTTAGATATTGAAATAATGTCATTTAAAATAATAAAATACTTAAGTGACATATATCTGGAATACAATATTTTAAACATTATTAGAAAACTTGAATCAATAGCAGATAAAAGTCACTTTTCATAATCAATAATCATGTGCTGTTCTTTTAGCTTTAAAAATATAAATACTTGTACTCTAATATGTTGGAACTAAATGATGGGCACACAGTGCACAGAGGGAAGTAAAAGTCACAGGAAATAAAGCAGGGAGAGGGGAGGGAAGGGGAGGAGCAAAAATCCACCTAATGGGTACAATGAACACTATTCGGGTGATGGGTATATTTATAGCCCTGACTCAAGCTATATAATAAAAAACATTTGTTCTCCTTTAATGTCTTGAAATAATAAAAAAAGGACAAGACAATAAATATTTTAAGCTTTTTAGATCCTATGGTCTCTGTTGCATCTACTCAACTCTGCCAATGAGGAGTGACGGAGTTACAGAAAATACGGAAGTGAATGAAAGTGGCTGTGTTCGATAAAACTTACTTTACAAAAACAGGCAACAAGGCAGCTGACCTCTGAACAAAGACTTTATTTTACTTTCACCGGTTTTTCCTTTAATATCCTTTTTCCATTCTAGGATACTGTCTGGAACCCTACGTTGCATTTAGTTGTTATTTTTCTATGTGTAACAGTTTTAGTCTTTCCTTTCCTTGAAAGTTTTGAAGAGTTTTGATCAGCTCTTTTTGGCAAATGTCCCTCGATTTGCATTTATCTGGCATTTTCTCATAGTTTTGCCAAAGTTTGTACTTGTGCAAGTCGCACTAGTCTATTATAGATATGTCGTGTCCTCAGGGCATCATATCACATGGGTCACGACATCAATGTATCTTCTTATTGGTGGTATTGATCTACATCGCTTGGTTAAGATGGCTTCTACTGAGTTTCTTCATTTAATGTTAACTGTGCTTCCTTTTGTAGCTATAAATATCTTGGGCTATATTTCTTGAGACTATGCAAATCCTGCATAGTCTCCTCAAATTTTCCTCCTTAAATTTTAACATACATAAGTAAATCTTGTCTGAAAAAAACTGTCACTAAAATGTTTGCCTAATGATAATTTTCTATGACTTTCATTCCTTCTGCATTTAATTGAAATTCTACTATAAGGAAGAGTAATTTTCCTTATTCATTCATTCATTTGGTTCTATCAGAATTGACTGATGGATGGATATCTATTTTATTCTATGGTTTATAATCCAAAAATAAAATTTGTTTTGTTGCTTAAGTTGTTCCAGTTGGCTCCTGTATTCTTTCAACATTTTTTTTGAAATCTCATTTCAAAAGCTCTTAGTTTTAAAAATCTCTTTTTTACTTTGTAACACCACAAGACATTTCAAAGTCATCTTGTATTTTACCTATCCTGGCCTTAGAATCAACCACTTATTCAAGGAGCCCTGGTTCTTGAATGGTGTTTTGAAACCAAGAGCTAGGCATTAAGTGTTCTCATTGCTGCTGGTGTGTCATGGTTTCTGGATCTCTCAGCAGAGGAGAGACCTTCTAGAAAATATATGCATGAATACTAACTCTCACACACACAGACATATATTGATTACAATCCGACACCACAGGACTGATTTTTGCCTTCCCCTTTCTGTGTTTGCAACTTTTTTCTCACTGTTGGGACAAACTGGCTCTTATTATTGACATTATATGTATGTATCTTAATTGTACACACATAAAATAGTTTAAGAATTACTAACACATACACTTGTGAGAAACACATTTACTAAATGGATTACAGTATTTATTTATAGTTCTTTTTGTCTTTATTCTTATAGTATTCAGGCCAGGTTGTATTTTCTGAAGTTACTTAGGTTAGTTCTTTCATCCTCATTCCTTTCGGTGTGGTTATGTTATTCATTTCTAATACAATTAGATTACTGTGTTAGTGCCTGTATTCCATTTGTACCATTTTGTGTGTTACTTCCACATCACAGTTGGTTTTATTATTTATTATTTTGTTTACCTTTTGGATATGTGAAGGGTATATGGAATAGTACTGTGGTTGAAGAGTCAGAGCTATTCAAAAGGATGTATTCAAAAAGCATCACTCCCACCTCATCCTTACTACATATTCCCATCTTTTCTACTTCCACCATTTACCCATTCATCTGTATAGGTAACCAATTTTTTTAATCTTGGTTAATTCTTTCAACATTTCTTCTGCTTGAATGTACATATCATGTGTATTTTTATATATACCAATTTTATTACATTAAGAATAGTATATTCCAGATAGTCTCTGTACTTTCAAGAGTGATTCTTTCAAAAAATAATTTTGACTCAAATTAGATGTTGTGCTCAATGGGGAAACTGTGATGAGAATATGAGGTTATCTTTTAAAAGAAAAGACAATTTTTTCTGGAAAGAGATCTATACATGAAGACAATGTGTCAATGCACATTTAAACTAAAAAGTTTAAATGTATCTTAAAAGATTCTCAAATAAATCTCAGAAATGCATTTTGAAATAGCATTGAGATTTTTTTTTTTGTTTCTTGACTAATAAATTTAAAAGAACAGGTTGATAATACCACCTGATTGAAAAAATATTTGGAAATAACCACTCTTTATTATTAATGGAATTGTACATTAGCACAATATTTTTTGTTTGCAGTTTAACAATATCTATAAAAATTTTAAAAAGCACAAATGCATTGATTTGGCAATTTCACTTTGGCCAGTTTTACTAATATATCACGTATGTAAAAAAAAAGGTACATGTTCATTGCATCTTTGTTTTTTACATAAAAATATTGAAAACATAATAAATATTCATAAAGAAAACTTTGCATAAGATTACAGCACCATAATATATCATGCAGAAGATAAAAAATGGGGTAAGTCTATGCATATTAACTTGTAAAAATATTCAAGATATGTGTTTAAGTTTAAAAAATCACCCAGCTGTGCAATGATTTAATTCTTTAACAAACAACAATACAATCTATATTGATAATATACATAAAAATGTTTTTTTTAATTAAAAATTTCTGATAGTATACATCCTTATGCTTACAGTGGTCCAGGATCAGACAGGTAATTACAGTCTGAGCTACAAGATCAGAGAAAGGGAGACAAAGGGTGAGATGCTGTCTCAGGAAGAGCAGAAAACACAGGAGTAAAATTTAACTCCAGGGGAAAAGCTTAAATTCCTGCTAGGCGTGGTCTAGGGATCCGAAGGTGCAGATGCGCTAGTTTTATTTGGGTTCTATCTATGGCTACTCGACTATCATAATGGGGAAGCAAAGCAGGCACTGTGTATCAGACTCATCTAGCCCTTAAAGATGTATAGAGTCCTAGACCCACTCCATTAAGTTACAGTCAGATCCTTGTACTTTATAGAATACTCTCCTTTATTCTCATCCCTGCTAGACAAGTCCCCACCACCTTTAGCCTACAGTGAACAAATGCATAAGGCTTTTTTCCTTTGGATTAAAAAATATAAAAAAGAGTGTTAGTTTGCTGTTGCAAGATACAGCTAAGGCAGAAAGCAGGTGTGGGCAATTGATGAAGTACATGAGGAGATGAGGCTAGTGGGAGACATTTTCATGTAGCAGAGTAGTAGAAAAACGTGCAGACACGAGTGGATCTGTACACTGAGACAGGACTCCAGGGAAAATAAACTTATTGGAACTGTGACTTGCTTTGTGAGACAGAGGTGGTATGGCATAAGGTAAGAGGAGATTATGAGAAAAGCTCTACCACTAGCACACTGAAGGCCAGTGGTGGACCAGAGCTCTTGAAGACCGTTTTCATTGTCTGAAAATAAAGCAATTTTTTTCATTCTCTAAAAGTTTACCTATACCCTCTTCGATCTCTTCCTTTCCCCTCTACATTTCTCCCCATTTTTTTTTTTTTGACTGAGGGCTTTTATAATCTCGCTGCCTGCAGTGCTGTATTCAGCTCTCTCTTCCATGCATATAGGACACTCATTGTTAGTGGAAAATTATTCACTCAGTTGGAGACTAATGTGGTGGTTATATTGTCACCATTTACTCTCTGAGTGCTTTTGATAGGTATGCATCCTTAAGCATTACGGGTTTTTCATAAAGTGTTGTAATAAGCTGGGCAGGGGGATCACATTCTGCACCTTAGGTAACTTGGCTTGAGAAATTTGAATCTCCACCAGTTTATGTTTTAAGGTTTAATCTGAGTTGGGGTTCTGACAAAAGGGACAGCCATGTAACTTAGCACCTTGTCAGTGTCTAGGATATATTTCTAAAAGTTCTAAATTATACTGATTAAATTATAAATCTTTTTTGTAGCTCTCTCTATATATTTTCGTTTGATATTTCTGAAAAATGAATAATTAGAGAGAGACAGAAGAACTCTGCAAGAATATGCTATAGACGCATTATTATGAAAATAGTGCAAATTAGAAAGGAATAGAGCCACTGGCAAATGGTAGTGAGATGTGAATATTTTACAACTAGATATTACTATTTATTAAATGATTAAAGATTAGATTTAAGCTAAAGATAGGTGTATTTAAACAAAAGACTCTTAGAACAAAAGACTAATCCTGACTCTACAAGCAACTTCATCCAATAAAAAACATAAATATTATGTTTCAACTGAAATAAATTTTAAACAGATCGCTTCTATTTTTTCATTCCAAATTGTTCTCAGAAAAGCACTCTAAAATGAAATTTTCATAGAGTGATCATAAATAGAAGCAGTGACAAGAGGTGTCTTATTATTTTTTTTAGTGTTCATTGCCATCGTCTGACCTTCAAACATATGGAGAGAATCTGGATTTGTAGTCTGTACCTTTTGACATAAACTATGCTGAACACATGGCCTTTCCAAAAATACTGCAGGAAACAGTTCTCTGAGTATCATTCATCATCTCTTTCCACAATGACATCTCATTGCAAAGAAAGGTGAAAATTGTTGCTATGAGGTTTTGAGTTGATGGAGAATAGAAAGAAGTTAACTTGGTAGCTAATAAGAGGGCATTTTAAAATACTCTTCAATGATGCTGATATATTTTGTGCATAATCCATGCACCAGAGATGGCCTGGAAACCAGAGCTTCGTGAACACAAACAGAGGGGCACATCTGCTTACTTTTTTGTGATTTTTTTCATTTATATTCAAGATGATGCTTCCAGTGACAAAGGAAACCTATTCAAACATATCGATGAAAATGAGTTTGAAAGTCCTATTGTCAATTTCTGTATGTAAAAAACACACATTTTGGTTATAGATTAAAAAATACTTCACCTAATGTACTCATATTTTTTAGATATTCAGTCCTTTTTCAGGGAAGAAAATGAAGTATTATTTCCCAGCAGCTTAAACCAAATATGTAGTTTTATTTTGGGCATATTTAGATAAACTATACATTATATATTTTTCCCTAAAGAAATTAAAAATATTTTTGAGTAATTATTATGTGTGAGCTTCTTTATTAATAGTTATTTTGCACCCTCAGTATATTTCCTTTTCAAATGATTTTTTCAGACCTTTAAGTCAGGGATCAGTATATTAAACAAGATCAAAAAGGTTGCCAATGAGTCAACAGCTACTACATTGCAGAAGTACAAACTGTACTTAGGTTTGTTTAGTGCTTAAACTTTACTTTGTCCACAGTATCACATGGTGACAGAGAGGCTGATCTGAGATTCAAAATAGTGATTTGGCCAATGGGACTAAATATGAAACAATGTTAGTTCTCAATTTGAGAGAGAATCTCAAAATCAGAGGAAATCACAGGTAAATACCTGTACACAGAACATTCTTTTTCTGTTGATGAGCTTGCAGCAAAACCATGAAATCAGGAGATATTACAATTGTGACCTAGGCTAACTTTCTCTTATGCCCCTTCTCATTTGATTATACCCATAGATCATTTTGTACATACTCATTTATTCCATTTGCAAATGAAGTTAAAATACAAATAACTCCACAGTCACATAGACATTAATTTAAACATTTTTTACTTAGGTGACAACATCATATTAAATCTTTAAATGCAAATAAATGTTGATGGGGAGTAGAGTATAATGTTTTTGTATTTTTCTGGTGTAACAGGTTGTTAGTATAACTGAGCTGCCAGAGAGCATGCATTTACGCAAAAATACTAATATCATACTGGTTGGTTATTTCCATTGAAAAAGAAAAAAGAAACTTATTTTCAACAGAAAAACAGCCCTATCTCTCAAGGTCAAACTTTCTAGTTGAATCACACCTATAAATGGTGATGATTCAGGAATAGTTCTGAAAGATTGGCTAGGCGAAAAAATGGTATTTATAGATATTTTATCCACTGTAGGGAGAATACACACTGAATGATCAAAAATTACATTTTTAAGTGATAATTCACAATCTACTTAAATAATGAGAATATTAAGCATTGTCTCTATTTTCACCCAAATCCAAGATTTTATATAATAGAGATCAGCAAAGAACACTTAAAATCTTATTATTTTTCAATCAATTTATTCTCTTGGTTTTTCTTCTTGACCAGCTAATTAATCATTCAGCCAAAAAAGAATGACTAAGTCTAAAAACCTAGGAAATTCTGAGAAACTGTCACAGTCCAGAGAAGCCTAAGTAGACATGACAACTAAATGTAATGTGGAAACCTGAATACAATTCTGGGACAGAATAAAGACCTTAGATAAACATTAAGAAAACACACATGCCAATAAAGTATAGAATTTAGTTAATAATATGAAAACATTGTTTTACTAGTTGTGACAAATATCCCATTGTTATGTAAGATATTAACAAGGGGAGAAATTGGGAATGTAGTACACAGAACTTTGTGTTCTCTTTGCAATTTTTCTATAAAACTATAATTATTTTCAAATAAAAAGTTCATTATAAAAAATAAAGAATGGCTAACCTAGATATGGAGACATGCTGGGAGAGAAAGTTGTCTACGCAGGTAAAGCAGAACTAAAATAAATTATTTCACTTGAGAAAACTGAAAAAAGAGTTATAATAAATCTTTGTCCTCCTCTTTAAGCTCCACTTTCTGCATTCTTTCAAATTATGCTGCTGACTCAGAGCAAACATGACATATGTTTAATTTTTCCCCCTAAGCAGGGAGAGGATTTGGTAATGATTCAGTCACTCCCTTACTCAAACTGTGTTTTGAGAAATGTTTTGCACATTCAATGTTCCTGAGATAGACACGGGGCAGGGTGGGGTCAAGTGAGGCAAAAGACTGGAAATAAAGTGGGGGATACATGGAAGTCATCATCTTCCATGTGTCAAAAGGCCTCCAAGAAGCGGAGTGAGTAAGCAAACCATTCTACCTTCTCACCCTCACAATACACAGGTAGAAAACATCCTATTCCAATTTAAAGAAATTGAAAGTCGGCAGCATCGTGGTTTTCTTTTCTTCTGCAACCTTCCACCTCCAATGCAAAATTCTACTCCCAAATAGAGTACTTTTATATAGCCAGTCCAACCCTTTTTATTCTTAAATGCAGAGTGGTTGAGCAAGCATTGTTTCAGGCGGCAGTCTGAAACATAACTTGGCATAAACCAATATAGTAAATAAAGAAAAACAAGAAAAGAGCAAAGCCAGATCCCCCCTCAGCTACTACCCAAGATTATTCCTTATTGTTTTCTTCTTAAGAGGAGGAAATAAGTCAATATTAACCTCAAGTCACACTTAATTTGGAATGACTTTATATTACTTACAAGTGTCACTCAAAACACAATGAAAAGCAGGAAAAGGTTATTTCTGATGCCTTCTGATCTTTCCCAGTTGGACAGTTTAATCACAGTGATATCTGTCTTCCAAAGCTCCCTAATCGTATTGTTTTATTTTCTGCCTTTTGCTCATGTATTACCCTTCTTCATTATTCTACCTCTCAAAACATACCTGTTAGCAACACTTAACACCTTTCTGTTACTTTCTTGCCATGGTGCCCCCAGTTTCAGGATAATGTATAAAAACCAGAAAGTGGCTCATGATGTATTTTTGTTTCATCTTTCCTTACAGCTCTATGGGAATATGTTAGACCACATCTCAAATCTCAAACATTGAGTATTATAACATTTCTAAAAAGGATATTTTATAACAGTCTAAACCCCATGATTAGCAATCTGAGCAAGAAGTTCCTGGTATTTTAATTTATAGCATCCCCAGTTAGGGTGTTCAAAATCCAAATACATTAATTGTTCTGATATTTTAATAAATAAATTATATATATATATATATACCCCATTTTGCACATATAGGAAAGTTACTAACCATATCTTTGCCTACCTATATCCTACTCTAGGGGTCTGTAATCATTTCTGCCTAATAATCAGCTTGGGATGCTTATTAAGAATGTAGAAACTTTGAGCCCACATCTCAGGATTTTTATTAGATTAGGGTAGGGTATAGGAATCTGAATTTTAATATGCACCCCTGGAAATTATAAGGCAGATGGTTAATGGAATGGGCTTTAGGATACACTTCCCTTCTTTCTAGTGTCTTAGCAAGACCTGAGGTAAAAGAAAATTCAAACTATTTTCAAGAAGAGTTTCCCTTTAGGCCATGATGAAGGAAAAAAAAGACAAAAGAAAAGAGAGAAAAGTATACTTATCCTTCCACTATGAACAACTAGAAAAATGGGCAAAATATGTAAAAAGATTTGTTCAGAGATTTGAAAGCGGGCAAGGCAGGACTGTGAGCCCTGAGACAATAGACGTGATGATCCCTACAACATCCCTATTTTCTCCCTGGAAACGATTTTTGGATGATGAACCAAGGGGAGGAGGGACCCAGGCAGGGACCCACCAGATACTGGAATCTGAAAGTCAGAATCCTAGGAGATGTAAATTAAAGTTTGGGAAGGCTAAGGTGGCTGGACACTGTGGGGAAGAGTTTCAGAAACAAAGTGACTATTTAGAAAAGTATTCACCCAAAACTGTATAGAGTTCTTTTTAGAATTTGTTAAGTGAAAGGCTGCATATCTGTAGCATGAAACTCCACAAAGCTAGGTAAAGAAAAACAGGAGAGTGGAAGCCAAACAATTTCCACAGCATGGAGAATGGAGATGGTTGGGCTCCACCCAGCCGAGTGGAGAGTGATTAGTGATCACCAGAGGCATTCAGTGGAGACCCCAGAGGAGTCACACCCTGGTCGTGGGGCTGAACTATCCCTGGAGTGGAGACACTCTTGACCCCTGTAAGCAAACTGTTTTGACCACCCACGCAAACTTTCAAAACAAATTATGGAAAGGATTGAACTCACCCACAAGCAACTTCTCCCAGTTTCTGTGCTATTGGCCGCATAGCATGTAAACCTTTCTCCTGGCCTTTCCAGAAATTATATTCTACATAATTTTCTCTAATAAAATTTTTTCTCTTCTAAGTCACTGCAATGGATTTTATGTCTGAAACAAAGAAATCAAACATACACACAGCACATCTGCGGTTCACTTTGCGGCACAGCTGACTCAACTGCTTCTGGTACTTTGAACATGGCATGCTTTCACATACTTTTGTACATTACCACGCACCATTCCCTTGCTGAAGAACTTTCAGTCATCCTTTAAAACCTTGCATAACTATTGACTCCTCTTTGGAGATTTTTATTTTTTCTTTAGAAGTTCCCTCAGTGTCTTTTCCCTCAGTGAATTCCCTCAGTGTCTTTTCACAGCACTGTATTTAGATGGCTCTTACAGCATGTATTCAAAATGTATGAGATCTCTTCTTCCTCATAGACCAGTGATACCCAACCTTTTCAGCACCAGGGACCAGCCACTCCCCAGTGCTAGAATCACTGCCTCAGCTCCACCTCAGATGATCATATATCTCATAAGGAGCGTGCAGCCTAGATACTGGCTTGCATAGTTTACAACAGGGTTCACGCTTCTGTGAGAATCTAACGCCAGCACTGATCTGACAGGAGGCAGAGCTTATGCATTGATGTGAGCCACTGGGAATGGCTGTAAATACAGATGAAGCTTCACTTACTCTCCCGCCGCTCACATCCTGCTGCGCAGCCTCGTTCCTAACAGGCCATGGACCCATACCGCAGTCACAGACATTGAGATTTTTAGGATGTGGAGTAATGTCTTGTGCTTTTTATATTATCTTAGGGACTAACAAAGGGGCTGAAACCAAATATTGGTAACAGTAGCAGTAGTAGTAGAAATTAACAATAATAATTATAAATATGGTAGTATATAACTACAGATATGATGTGGCACATATACTTTTCTAAGCACTTAACATGTAATATTTAATTTAAACCTTAGAGAAATTATACAAGTTAAATATTATTATTATCCCTGTTTTATTAAAAAGGAACGAGGAACAAAGAGACAGATTTTCAGAAAAAAATTTAGAATAAATTAAAAATGTTTAACTTAATACTTAGAACAGAACAAAAATAATTTCTAACGGCAAAGAGGCCCTATCTTTTCAATGGCAATATTTTTTTTCTCTCTGATTAATAGTTGGCACTAATCTATCTCCATTTCTTCTTGGCACACTGACCATGTATTGTTCTATTATACCTTTGTGAAATGGCACATAATATTTCCTATTTCTGAAGGCTTCTTACTGAAGGTAATTAAAATGTTTCATGTAAAAGCTGGCCCTGAGAACTGAACACTACCATCACTCTTCCACCTTCATGCAGGAACGAAGTTGAACCTTCTGCCCATGAAAAGAATGGAGTAATATGTCTTCTTGCTATATAGACAAGAAATGCTAATGTTATTTCTAAATTAATAATAATAATTTATCAGCTTATGAAAAATCATAAGCTCTATAAAATAATGAAATGATGATATTCATCCAAATTAGCATTCATGTATCTGCTCAAAGACAAAAAGAAATACAAGTTAATAAAGTCTACCTGGATAGGAGAATTTTAATTATGTGTTCCAAGTAAAAAAAAGATCATTCTTATGTTTTATGATCTGGTATTATAAATTACACTGTATTGCTATACATTATATGTTATAAAGGAGGTCAATATAATTATAAAAGATTAGGTTGCAGAGGGAAAGAGCAGGCTGTGGAAAATTAGTAAAATTAAAATGTATCATTGTGGATTAGGTATGATTTACTAAGTTGATCTCAATATTAACCTCACAGCTTAGGCCATTTTAGAACAAATGCTATTGACCTAACCCCTTTGTCACAACAGACAGCAGAATTCTTGAACAATTTTCAGTTTTTAGTATTACTATCAGTAGATCATACCCACAAAAGTGACTTCAGGAACCTCTAAATGTATTATTAACCACAATAGTGTTCTCAGAGTCAATAGTTCACTATTCTGAGAACTTAAAAAATGTACTGTCAGGAAATCTGGAAATTTGGAAATCTCTTTGGGGAAATACCTACAAGTACAGTGGAGAAAATAAAAGGTATATCCAAGAAAAGTATAGAGGAAAATAAATAATATTTTTTAGAAATATTGATTTTTTTCTTTGACAGTTTTTAGTTGAAAAACGAAGAGCATCTTTTACCATAATAGGCAATTTTATAGAATAAGATGTCTTGAAAGTCTTTAAAAAAATATGTACCAAATTTATTAAAGTAAAAAATTAAACTTACTGCAATGTAAGAATACTCCCAGGATATATAGACTTCTTTTTTTTCTTGAAGACCTAACATTTACTTCTCCAAAAGCAGGTCAAGCATTATTTGCCATAGATATATGGCAAATATATAAATATATATATAATTATGGAATACTCCAAAAAGAGCAAACTTATTATACACAGGGTGTTTGAGAAGCTTGGAATTCAAGAATTCATGGACTTTCAGAGACATAAGTAGGTTGACATCACCTTTAGAAGCATGGCTACTCAGGTGAGAATATTGTTAGTTGGTTGGCACTCAAAGGCCTGTCTACTGGTGTGAGTTTGTTCCTGGTGGCTTGCAAAATCATGTTTGCTAAGGCTAGTTGTTGACTGATTAAACAAATTTATAACCAATTCTGAATGCTAGTTATTATCATGGCTACACAATTATCAATCTGTCCCCAAATTTGTTAGAATTTTTAAAGTTTCCATTAGCTTTATAACATAATTTTTATTTAATTACATATTTCATTTCATCTTTTGTTTTATGTAGTGAGTTGAATGGTAGACCCTCCAAAAAATATGTCTAGTGTCTGCGAATGATGCTTATTTGGAAAAAGCATCTTTGAAAATGTCATTGCATTTAGGATATCAAGATGAGTTCATCCTGGATCGTCTGGGAGGGCCCTAAGTAAAATTACAAGTCTTCTTATGAAAGACAGAAAAGAAGACAAAGAGAAGAGCACAAGGCCATATACAGGCAGAGACAGAGATCAGAGTGGCATAGCCATAAGGAACTCCTGGTACCCCGGATGCTGGAATAGGCAGAGAAGAACTCTCCCCAGAGACTGCAGAAGGGGTGCGGACCAGCTGAATCCTTGAGTTTGAACCTTGGGCCCCCAGAACGTGAGAAAATACATTTCTCTAGTTTTAAGCCAATAATTTTGTTATGGCAGCTGTAGGAAAATAATGCCGTTGCCTAGAATAAACCTTCAATAAACTTAATAGAAATGCATGTGTGTCATAGTTTATATGTCCTTGTATATATAGAATATTTTTGTTACTCATACAAGTTAAATCAAATATTTGATTTATACATAACAAAGGAAAATTGGTAAAATTTCTATAGCAAACACTACATATTCTCTTTTGTTGCTGTTGAATATGAAACTACAATTTAGGAGACTACAGATTATTTTAGACAAAAATATTATCTTTAAAAGCTTATAACGTTGTTCCATGATCTTATAGTATTTAGCATGGAACTGGAAGCTAAGGCCAATATGATGTTTGCTTTTTTAGACACGTTTGGTTTCATCTCTCAAATAGCCCTAAGATTATTTCCTTGAACTATAATTTCAAAAACCTCACAAAGGTAAGTTAACCTCATTCATGGTAATTGCCATATAGTGAAAACATTTACCTACATGCATATATTTTTCCCAGTTCAAGAATAGTTTCACCTATTATATCATTAATTATTTCACATGTTCCATTCATTCATTTTCCATTTGGGAAAGAATATGTTATTTGTATGGTGAGCTGCTGTTCTCTGTTCTTCATAGCTTTCATCTTCTGTCTGATCCTTTTAACCAAATTTCCCAGTTCCTCTAACTAGTATATACTGTGCAAATTTGTCCAATCACTTTATAGTACCAACTGCACTCTTCATTTCTGGTGTCATCTTTAATCCTCTAGATACGTTATTCATTGACTCAGGTTCTTTATATTTCTCACCCAAATTTATTTTTACATTTTTTTGCTATGAATACATGTATTATTATTACTGTTACCATCATCACAAAGTGAAGGTTAAGATTATAAATGAAATGTGTTGAGGATAATTAACACATCTAAATACATTAACTAAATACATTAATCGAAGTTGATATGACCTCATTTCAACCAAGCCATTTTAAATAATTTTAAATGGTCTTTGCGATTTCAAGTACTCTGCTAAGGGCAGGAAGCAGAGGGATAAACAGGACCTTGCTCTATCTTTGAGAATGTATAATATTTTTACATTTATTTCCCAGTCAATCATGTTTTTTATTCAAGTTATGCCTTAAATTATTATACATAATTTCTTCAAGTATATAGAATTATCACAAAATAAGTTTAAATTGGTTAAAGACTCAATTTGTTTTTGTTTTGTATTATAAATATATATTTTTATTTTTATTGGTGTGGATGCATATGTAGATACATATAATAGTTATACAGATTTATAGGGTATGTGTGATGTTTTGTTACATGTATATAATGTGTAATGGTCAGATCAAGATAACAGGTATATTCATCACTTCTAACATTTGTCATTTATGTTAAGAAAACTTCAATTATACTCCTCTAGTTATTTTGAAATCTACAACAAATTATTGTTAACCATAGTTGCCTTATTGTGCTACTGAACACTAGATTTTACTCCTTCTATTTAACTGTACTTTTGTACCCATTATTCAGCCTCTCTTCACTACCCTCTCCCCTCCACCCTTCCAGCCTCTGGTGACCATCATTCTAACCTCTGTCTCTGTGAGATCAATGTTTTTAGCTCCCACATATGGGTGAGAACAAGTAACATTTATTTTTCTGTGTCTGGGTTATTTCACTTAGTATGTCCTCTAGTCCCACCCATATTGTTACAAGTAACAGAAATAACTATTTAAAAATATATTCTCTTTTATAAATGTTTTATTTTTATTCTTTTATATTGCAGAATCTTTCTAATGATCCTATATTCTACTCTCTGATTTATATTTTGTTTATCTCTGATTGAGGTTATAAATGCTCAAGCTTGGTATTTGCTCTTTAGATTTTCCTTGGATTCCATTAGTATCTGTTTAAATATTCTTAGAAATATTATCTTTGATATTCACCATGTGTGTTAATTGTTTTTAGTTTACTTTACTAGTCCTGAGATTTAATACCACGCTGGTGTGTGATGGGCCTTCCTCTATGCTGAAGCTATGGGGTTGCAGTAGAGCTCTGCAACACCAGGGAGAATAAACTCAGTCTCTCCAGTCAACTTTTGCATTTGGAGTACTCATAGTTTTTTCTTGTCTTTTTTTTTTTTTGAATCCCAACACGGTTTCTTTCAAATGTAATTGATTAATAGTGGCAAAAGCTATTATGTGCGTTTCCTATATGATTTTTGGATGTGTGTCTCCAATAAACCCTGAGTTCCTAGAGAACATGGATCACATCCCTTTATTCCTTGGATACTCACCAACTAGCATACAGCCTGAAATGGAGTGAAAAAGTTGGTGTCTAACAAGTATCTTTTTATTATAGAATTCAGAATATTTTTAATAAAAAGTTTCTTAAAGGTGTTACAACTAAGACAAAATAATACAAGCAAGCCAGTTGAACCAGTTGAACTTTTTTATTTCTTGCTTTCATCTTATTATTTCCTTTGATATTTTCTTGTTTGTTTTGTTTCTATTTAGTTCGTTTTTAGTTTTGTTTGTCCTAGGTGGTCTAGTCTACTATACTTCTTAATGAAGTTCATAGAACTGAAACTAATTGAATGCATTACATTGTACTAAGTGAGTTCTGTTAAGGTAACTCATAGTTTTTTAAACTTTAATACTCATAAATACATAGTTTACTATAAATTCTTTTATTGATCTTGTGATATTCACTGTTTCTTGAGTTCAGCAAAGATGAATCACTGAATATGTATATATTTACACCCAATAAAAATATTACACCGCCTTTAAAATATTATTGAATGCCATACAAGTGAGGGTCAAAATTAGACCAAATATTTCAGTTAATTCCACATCAGTTCCCCCTAAAATATACTAGTGATTTGATATATCTGACATGTTGAAGAGAATAAATAGAAAATATTCGTGATGTACCTACACAGAGAGGAAAGGTTATAAAGAAATTGATTGACTAATGACTGCCTGTAGTTCTCTCAAAACAACTTAAATTAAAATTATACATTCATATTATTCCTGTCTTTATATGCGAAATAGTAAACATTTTAAGAATATAGATAGAGATATTTGCCATTTAAATAATAATGGATGCAGAAAGTCCTGAATTGCACTTTTATTATTACAAAATATAAAACTATTTTAATGCCAGGTGAAAAAAGCATTTTCAAAATATTCCCTTTATCCTCTTTTATGATACTTTCCTCCTATATAAGTTGTATCAAACTGACTGTAAAAAAATGCTATTTTTGTAAATAAAAAGCCAATTATTGCTAACTTCATACAGTTCAAACTGAATATATATTTGTACTTTGAAACTTCATAACCCCCAAATGTAACTACTTTACCCATTTTTACATATTATAAACCTTAAACTGCAAAATACACATTAGAGGTTACTTTTATTTCTCCCATAAATGTAAGATTTGATCCAAGGAAGATTTTAAAAATGTATAGTTATGACATAGAAACTGTTAATTTCCCTGAGAATAACCAATATTCCCTTCTATGTACATGTATTGAAGTTTAAAAAAAATAATTAATCATTTTTCTCTATGTCCAAGCTATGAACCAATTGAGAGGTAGATAAAAGAGTCATAATAATCAAAGTGTCAGGTTTATTCATACTAAAGTGAATTGGAAATCACTTCCTAAAATTGTCAAAATGTCCTTCTTACTCCCCTTCATTTGCCCTCACAACTGAAATTACCCAAAGAGTGGCAGATAAAGCAGCTAAAAATCCAATGCCTTCCCCATATGAATGGGGTCTGTGTGGGTGGGGAACAGACAAGAAGAAAGAGATGTGAACCCATGAAGCACACAGTTTGATTACCCAGAAAGGAAAGCACAAACACGCCTTAGATATTGGTGCTTCACGACCCTCTCCCTCACATAAACAATCAGAAAAAGATTCTCTCTTCTGTGGAGAGAAAAAAGTGAAATGTGGAGAGAAGTACTAGAAATTTTCCATGAAAAACCATTTCCTTCATGGGAAGAGTAGATGATACCCTTTCACGTGAAACTATAAAAGTGAGTAAAAAAAAAAAAATTCTCCTAAATTGTATGAAAAATAATTCTCATTTGTGAAAGATAGTGGAGTCTATACATTAATTAAAGAGAGTATGGGAAATGAAGAAAGGATAACCTTCAATAATTTAGATAGATAAATAGAAATGTAGGGATATATAAATGTTTACTAAAGAGAAATTCTGATAAAATAAATCTTTAAATTAAAAGTGTACTTCCTTGTAGTCTATATAAATGGATTTTAAATTAGAATATATATATGTCAATTATATACACATATACTTATATAACATATTAATATATACATATGCTATATATGTATATATACATACATATGTAATTGAAAAATAGTCTTTGTGTCATCATATCCCAAAACAACCAAACACCATGGGCATGTGCTTTAGAATTAGATGAATCACCATGTGCATGAAGAGCATAACTACTCAATTCATTTATTTATAAATTATTTTATTTGTTCAACTGATATTTAGAGAACATCTATTATGGGTAACGAATAATAATGCATAATGTGCCTAGTTTTGTAGAAATTATAAAAATGAATAAGACATAACCCATACAGTCAAAATGCTTACAATTAAGTAGGGGAAACACGACACATGAATAAGTGATTCTCATAAAATTCTAATTCTTGAGAGCTCTAAGAGAGAAATGCAGAGTACCACTGTATTTCTGATAGGGATAGATTGCTGTAAATTAATCGGAAAGAGCTGCATGAAGGGGCAAAGCACTCAGAAAGGTCTATAAAATTACAACATACCCAAAGGTAAGAGCTGGGCATTAGAAGAGAAGTTAAAAGTATGAATAAAATTACAGAGGCTACTTACAAAATGGCCTATTTTAGATAAAGTGTTTAGTTAGGTCTTTTTTCCTTTTTTTTTCAGAGTGGGTGAACATGTTTTTCATGGACTAACTTCAACCACACTCAAGGAAGATTATCCAGACAATCTAGTGGCACTTGAACCTTACAGTGAGACTTAGAGATATGAAGTTTGATAGGTAGTTCTTGCAATTTTTCAGAAACCACAAGTTAAGCATAAAATTTATTTTTATTTTACCCTTAATGCTAGAAAATATTATCTGGACATAAGGTTATGTTCAGATAATATCTTCTTCTAGAAAGAAGACTATATTTCCCAGGTGGCTTTGCTGATGGATGTGACCATGTGACTAAGCTCAATCATCAGGATGAAAGCAGAGATAATTGTATCTAACTAATGAGAAGTTAAGACTTTTTAAGTGGTCTTAAAGAGAGGGCTACATCCTTCTGCATCTCTGCTATTTTCTGGTTTGGGAGATAAGCCTTAAAACTAGGGCTTAGAAAGCCATGTTGGACGATGAAGAGGAAAATATGTGCAGAGCAAGGCAGAAAAATGAGAGGTGCTCATGCATCTCTGACACCATGTGGCATCTTATCAGTCTTGGATTGCCTGACTTGTTTAAATTATGGCCATTGTGGGTTTTTTGTCAAACAAGGCAAACACAATATCAACTGATATATTAGTTGTATTAGACACATTAACCAGAGTTCTTAATTGCAAACAAGGAAATGTGTGGACAGATCTTTATACATTGGTTCTTCTTTTTCCATGCCTACTAACACTTTCAGTTATAGCACAGCAATTACATAAAAGACATTACAAGAAATTGAAGACATTGAAACAATCCTACTTATATCTTGTTCATGTCTTTTTGAAGTGCAATTTGGTCAACTTGGTTACTACTGATACTAGAAGAATAAGAGACACCCTAGCCTTAATTTAGAGACTTAGGGACTACTCTGTAAACTATGTTTAGAGTAAGTGGCTGATGCTTCAGCAATTATTCTAATATTTATCATCAATTTTCATTACCTTCTCAATAAAAAGGTAACATTTGGGATTTTTAAAAATCTAGTGTCTGGAAGTGCATCTAATTTGGATACTTTTCTGCATATTTCAAGAAACCATTGTGCATTCTAAATAAATAATGCTCTGGAATGATGGCACAACTGTAATCTCATGCTGTTTTTTTTTTTGGAAGCCCATGATTGTTAATACCACACATGCACAAGTTTATCTTCTTCACTGAGTTGGGAGGTGACTGTCCCACTGGAATGTGTTTTGGGCAAGTGATACCTGGTGGAAGACAGATTTCAGATAAAGCTAAGTCATACAAATGGTCACAGAAAATGTTGGGAAGCTAAAAAATAAGTCATCAAATTGGATTCTATACATGATATTAGATCACTTGAAAGTATAGGAATGAAGGTACAGGGATGCATGGCATTCAGTGAAAAGAATGAGAAGAATGGGGACAGGGTGAGTAGCAGAAAAGAGAGGCTTTCCCCCAGCTTAGTTAAGTATCTGTAACAAAGTTAAGTGAGGCTTCAGGTAAAGAACACACATGTTTGCTGCAGGAACTGAGAGGAGTAGAGAGTACCTTTTTATTGGTAGGAGATCATATATAACATATAATTGACAAATACTAAATTTCCAATTGTCATCCTCAGTACAGAGGATGATATTGGGAGGGATATTTCTTTACTTTTAGGTAAAGAAGTTGAGGCACAGATAACTGGCATGATTATTCAAATATTACACAGTTAAATGAAAACTTTCAGGTGGAATTATATCCCTGGAATATTCCAGTCTGAAACACTTTCTTAAAAAAAAAAAAAATCACTTTTCCCCTAGAGTGTTTTAGCAGAAGTTCAGACTTTGATAGAGCTTAAGACTACATAAATGACCTTGTAACACCAGATTGCTGACCTCCAGGAAAGAAGTTTTTGATTTTGATCAAAGGCTCCAGGAAGCTGTTTTTGTGACCTATTTGTAACACTCCTGGAAATACTTAGGACTAACCAGAGTTCACCGTATCTGTAGTTTTGAGATCCCATCTATTGTTACCATGACTTCTTTTCAAGTCTACTGTCCTCTGATCTTGTCGGTGTATAGTAAGATCTTGAATTGCAGTCAGTCTGATCAAAGCAGTATTTGAAGACCAGGGTAGGTGGTGCCTGACCTGAGTAACAAGGACAGTCAATTGTGGCCATCTCAGATATGCCTTTTGGATTTACTAATCCTAGATTATGTAGGTTCATATAAATTTTATCACAACTGTGGGGACCATAATTATGTTCCACAGAACTACAATCTATAAAACATTTGGACACAAACGATTGAATTGATACACACTTTAATTTCAAATGAATGCCTCCAAATGAATCTCTGCTTATCTCTATATTTCTCTCTTCTCCTCTGAATAAAATTAGGGTGGTACAGAGATGGGATTTCAGTGAATATGTCATTCATGATACATGAAGATGAAAACACGTGGACAGGGAATGAGGAATCCCATGTTCTGACTCAGTTTGGCAGGCAGAATTCTACAACAATCTCCAAAGTTTTCACTCTCTGATGTGCACACCTTGTATAACGCCCTCCCCTTGAGAGTGAGTGGGCCTGACATAAGCTCTTTAAAGAGAGGAACTAGAGGTCAGAGACGGCAGAAATCAATGAACTGTCAGATTGTGGAGAGGGTCTTGTGGTTGGGAATGGTAGTCAATCTTGAAGAGATGATAACAGTCTCCAGTTGACAGTCAGCTAGAAAGTACTGAGCACAGTTCTATAGATATAAGAGATTCCATTCTGCCTAAAATTGGTGAGCTTGGAAGAGACCCTGAGCCTCAAATGAGATCACAGTCCAGTCTAATACCTTCGTTTCAGCCTTAGGAGATCTTGAGAAGAGAACCCAATCATGCAATCATGTTGTGCCCAGACTTTTGATCTACAGAAACTCTAAGATAATAAATGCGTATTGTTTTAAGCCACTAAATTTTTGGTAATTTGTTGCACATCTGTAGAAAACTAATAATACTAGTATAGCTACTGAGTAATTGAGTGACCTTGAGCAAGGTCGATACCACTTTTATCCTCTCTTGATCTCACTTTTCTCATCTACATATTAAGATAATGTTTAAGACTCCTATCTGTTCTTGATTTTAAAAATTCTATAAGATGGAACTACTCATTTATTATAAAATTGCAGCCATGGAAGAGAATAAAAAATTCTGCAGTCTACCAGCAGTAAACTCACAACCTTTCTCTAATTGACATCTCATGATATCCAAATGAGCTAACCATGGTGGGATAAATATGGGATCTAATCTCTCATTTGAGTAATTGTCCCATGAGAGGCTGATAACAGGCCATGAATGAACACGTACCTCAGTATATTCTACTCTCAATAGTCTATTCATTCTAAATAGTTATCAAGGGAATTTTGCATTGAAATCTCAGGAGACCTTTCTGTCAAACAGAAATGAGGAAAGTGGTTATATTTTCCCTCTTCATTAAATTTTATTTTACAACTGGTGTGCTCTGGAATCGATTTTCTTTATAGGACACAGATTCTGTTTTCATTTTTCACTTTGGTCATTGAGTTGATTAAAAAAATAGTAGCCATGTTTATGTACACCCAGTATATTTTCACTATAAAATGTAATGAGTGCTATATATAAATTAAGATTTGTTGTCAACTTTTTGATGTATAAATCCCACTAAATATGCAAATTGTGTTATTATTTTGGATACAATAATATATTGACCATAACAGAAAAAAAGTTCTTCTCAGAATAAACTCAGATTTATTCCTAGGACATCAGGGAACTGAATCGGGTCACTGAATAAGAACAGCTGAACTGATGGCATAAGGCTTTCTGAGACGAAGAAAATATTAGCAATAGAGAAACTATGAAATTTGGTGACTGCTAATCTGCTTTGAAAAATGGTATTACCCTGACCTGATTGAGACACGTCAAATAGAAATGTTTTTCACTCCTGTAGCATGCAAATAATTACGTGTTAGCCATAAGAACACATCACTGGGCCTACTACAGTTACTTAATAACTTAATAAAGTTTTCTTTAAAAATAATGGCACACAAACTTTAATAATGGAAACAGTTTGAAGCAGAAATGAGAGATTCATTATCCAGTCCACCATGTATAGCTATTTGATTTGGATAAAGCAAAACTTATTTTGCTTTCTTTCCCTAGAGCATAGTCTGACTCCTGGTAACATTAAACATTCTGTTATAAATTAGTAAATATCATTTTGATTGATACATATAAAGCATAATAAACATTAAGTGACTTAATTTACTCGTTCATTTATTCATTCAATTAAAATTCACTTAATGATGGCATTCTATATGTAGCTCACTGTGATATATTCTTGGAGGGCACACAGTTAACGTAATATACATTTCTTCCTATATACAATGTATAATATAGTCCAGGACAGGGTAGTTGGAGTAATACATGGAGAAACATCTTAATGTATTATTTTTATACATTAAGTGAATTTATTTCAATAGAAAACAACAGAAACTCCCTCTGGCTAGCTTCTATTCATGATGGCTAATTCCAAGTTAAATTCACTTGCAGGAAGTGGGCGTAGTGAGACTCAAATTGAGATGAACAGCTGGTACTCAAAATAACATAAATCATCAAAAGAGACATAATAGATCTCACTATGAGAGGGTGTGGTAATTAAGAGAAATTGTTAGTTAAGAGTTCGAAACACAGAGTAGAAAAAAATGAATATTATTAATATAAACAAGACTGTTATCAGAGGCAGGCAGAAGAAAAGAAAGCCATACATAAAATAGCAAGGACTAGAAGGAAGGCAGAGATTCCAGAACAATTGGGAATTCAAGGAGACTGTTTTAAGGAAAATATAGTCAATGGTAAACAAATTCTGCAAAAAATTTCAGCAGAAACAAGATTGGGAGAGAACAATAATTTGAAAAAAAACAGCCCCCCAAACAAAGAGATCATGTTGTCCTCTCCAGATCAGTTTTAGAAGACCAATTGCTAATAAGATTCTAGAGGAGAGGTTAAAGTTGAAAATGAATGATTGAAAAAATGGAGTGCAAAATTATGGATAACAGGCTATTTTTTTCCATCCTCCTGCCAGACATGGAAACTGTGAATGAATTTGAAGTCAGAGAGACCAGAACTTGAGAGATTATGTATAATAGAGAAAAGAAAGAATAAAGGCCATGATACATTTTTTACAAGTGGTATAAAAACAGGATTATTGGATATATACATTGGCTTTTGGTTGAATTAAGTGAAATAACACAACAAAAATGTAGCACAGTGCTCAATACAGAAAATTCATTCAACAAAGTATAACTAAGGTTATTACTCTTAGTTTGTTTTCTTATTCTGATTGTTAAATTCTTATATCATCTTGTCTCACATCATTTGTGGCCATTTTGTAATCTTTAACGATTGTCCATTCTCTAAGTGGTGGCCAGGGATAACCAAAAAACCTTACGTACCCACACAAACACAAAGCAATCATTCATCACATCCACTGCTAACATAAATTGATCCATAGTCCTTCATTAATAGCCTTAAAATTGAAAACTTCAAAATTATTACTTCCAGCAGGGTAAGAAAAGCCTCAGCAAGTGAGATAACACCACTAATAATCCGTCTGTTGTGAATCTATAAGAATTTTGATTTTATCCAAACAACTCTTCTTACCAAAAAAAAAAAAAAAAAAACCTTCTCAATTCTTTAATATGTTCCAGAATTTCCAGGAATTCTGACAAGAGATGAAAACATAAATAATCTGGGTTACTGAAGCCTAAAACGTGGTGAACAAAACAAAACAATACAGCAAAAATCTCAGTTGATGGGGGTGAGAGAAATGGGGAGATGTTGGTCAAAGGGTACATTTAGCTATAAGATGTAAAGTTCTGGGAATATAATGTACATTTGTAGCTCCCAACCTCAAGCACACCAGTCGGCGGCCTGATAGAGACTGAACTGCAGAGCTCTGCCATCCCTACCCCTGTCCCTTGGAAAAATTGTCTTCCATGAAACTTAGGAACCAGGGGGCCGCCCAGCAGGAGGTGAGTGAGGAAAGCCTTCACCTGTATTTATAGCTGCTCCCCATTGCTGTCATCACCTCCTGAGCTCTGCCTCCCCCCACCCTCGCCATCCCCACCACCCCCAGGTGTGGAAAAATTGTCTTCCATGAAATCAGTTCATGGTGCCAAAAAAGTTGGGAACTGCTGATAGGGACTATAGTTAATAATATTGTATTGTATACTTAAATATACTAAGAAAGTAGATCTTAAGTAATGTCACCACACACAAAAATGGTAAACTATGTGAAGTGACTAATGTATTAATTTACTTGATTATGGTAATCATTTCACAACATATATCAAATCATCACACTTTATACCTTGAATAAATATAATTTTTATCAATTATAACTCAAAGTTTTAAAAAATTAAAAATTAAAATTAAAAAATAAAAGAATATTTTGAATTAATGGACCTTCCATTTACTTTGTTCAGCCTCCTGAAACCTGACTTCAATCAACTGTAACGATTTTTTCTTTTTTGCAAAATTGTAAAGAATTTTGAAACTTACACTTTTCTGTGTATCATCTCCAAGTCATAAAAAAATCTGCAATTAAGATGATAGACAGAATCATCCTATAATCAAAATCTAGAACTGGTAATCATTCAACACTAATATATACCCAGCTGAATATTTTGACATGGATTTCCTAACAGATGTCTAAAACTATAGTTATCTTCCTTTTTAAAACACAAGATTATATTATTTATTTATGATTCTTCTAGTCAGCCAGTTCTAAATTGAGATCACTTTAATTATTTCTTTTTTGCTCCCTACATTCAACCAGTTGCCAAACCCAATTTTTCCACATTTGCAACATCTCTCTGTTCACTCTACATTTTCTCATTTCCACTAGCATGGTCCTGTTTTGAGTCTCTGATGTCTTTTGCTGATATTATTCAATGAACTTCTATATATCATTGGAATCCCAACAGTAAGAGAAAGTAAATTCTTCTTGAATGTAAAGTTTTGTAACAGTAGTATTTTACTTCCTCTCTTCTTCTCATTTCATAATCTAAGAACTTTCAATTGACAATTAATGACACCAAAATTCTATAGGCATAGAACTAATCAACATTTTCCAAATCACCTACTCAGCTCTTTCAAATTACCCATTAAATTTGCTTTCCTGCTGAAATATCATATTGTTAAAATATAACCAAAAGGAATTGTTGATGAAACTATAATAAGTGGGACTTAATGGAGAACATTTTATTGCAACCATATAGCATAAATATTTTTGCACCATTTTTGAACTGATCTATTCATCATAAAGAATGAACAACTCATGAAAAATTTGTACAAAGCTGTTATGTTCCATGTGAGTTAAATGTTACAAAATGACAACATAATCTCATTGTCATATAAAATGTTTTCATCACTCTGAGACTCTCTAAGTTTGTCTATGTTTATAAATGAATGTTTGCTTTCTCAAAGAAAAAAATCAAAATAAAAGTAGTTATGAATTGGGTTTTTAATTTTTCATTCAAGATTCAAATATTATGCAAAAATTGATAAATATTTCTAAAACCAGAAGTATTTCATAATGGTAAAAGTTCAATTTATTGAGAATATATCACAATCTTAAATATATCAGGAATATATCACAGTCTTTCTAATACACATCAAAGAAAAATTATTAAAAAAATAAAAAGAAATTTTTAAAATCTACAGCTATTGCTAGTGATCATAACCCTCTTTCTCAGTAACTGATAGAACAAGAAGACAAAAATATCAATAAGAATTTAGATCATTTGAACAAAATTATCTACCTGTTTGACCTGTTTGATCTTTATCAAATAATTCATTCAAAATGCAAAATATACACTATTTTTAAGTACATGTGAAATGTTCACCAAGATATACTATATTTTGTACCATAAAGTAAGTTGTCAGTAATTTTCAGATATCACCATAATAATGAATAAATTCTTTTTTTTTCTAATTTCATCTTTTTAATCTGAAAAACTCTTTTTTTTATTTCTGCATATTATGGGGGTACAAATGTTTAGATTCTTTGATTGAAATATAATTAAATTAAAAAATGATAACAATAAGATATATAAGTAAGGCCAAATATGCAGAAATAAAGCAATTCACTTTTAAATATCCTTTAGGTCAAATAAGATAGCACAGAATAAATTCAAAATTATTTCAAATCAAATGACAATAAAAACATAATATAGCAAAGGAGATTTAATGCAGTTAAAGCAATATTTAATGAAAAAGTTAAACCTTTAAATGGGCAAAATTAGAAAAGAAGAACCTATCTCAACAAGAACATGGGCTATGAACAATCTATGTATAAAAATATAAATTAAATTCAATGCAGAAAACAGAAAATAAAAACAACTAAAAGTGTAAAACATGAAATAGAATATTGGTAAGCCATAAAAAAGTTCAAGAAATTCAAAAGGTGAGAAAAACATTAAATCAAGGCACAAATACAAGCAAGACTAATTTTAAAAAGAGAAAAACTTCAAACCATTAAAACAAAATGAAATGAGATATTACTCAGATCTTACAAACATTACAAAGATAATAAGAGGGTATTATAAGCCACTTTATACAAATAAATTTGTTAACAGATTAAATGGACAAATTCCTTGAGAATTATTTAAAATAAATTTTTATAAAATGGTATCGAGAGAAGAATATGACATTATACTTATCTAAAAAACTAAATCTATATGTCAAAAACATTTCTACTCAAAACTCTAGGCTCAGATGGCTTTAATTTATTTTTATCATTCTTTTATTTTACTTTTTTTATTTCATCATATTACACAGATACAAATATTTAGTTTACATATGCTGCCTTTGCCCCATCTGAGTCAGATCTTCAAGTGTGTCCATCCCCCAGATGGGGGGCACTGCACTCATTAAGTGTGTATATACCCATCTCTCCTCCCCCCTCCCACCTGCCCGACACCTGATGAATGTTACTACTATATGTGCACATAAGTGTTGATCAGTTACCCATCAATACATGAGTGGATTAATTAAATGTGGTGTATGTATATCATGGAGTTCCACTCAGCGACAAAAAACAATGGTGATCTAGCATCTCTTGTATTATCCTGGATAGAGCTGTAACCCATTCTACTAAGTGAAGTATCACGAGAATGGAAAAACAAGCACCACATGTACTCACCATCAAATTGGTATTAACTGACCAGATGGCTTTAAATTTGAATCCTGTCAAACATGTAGAGAAGAAATATAATAATATCATATTATCCAACTTCTTTCAGAAAAGAGAACACAAGGGATTATTTCTCAAAGTACTTTTATGACTACAGCATAATACTGACATCACTTTATTTTATCCTTAAAGGTTTTAAACAAAATCCTCTGTATTCTAATATTCTACATAAGCATAAACACAAAAATCTTTTAACACAATATTATCAAATTTATTTCCAGTACTGTAAAGTGTATTTAGCATTCAAAAGTAAAATAATATAATTTGTCACATTAAGAGAATAAAGGACTAAAATCATACGATAGAATAGATAAAAACCAATAGTGGAAGGACACCATACAAAATCATTGATAGTATCTAGTGTCTCCTCATAATTAAGACAAAGTTCTCAGCTCACTAGAAATAGAAATATTTTTTAATATGATAAAGAACATTTGTGGAAAACCCAAATCTAAAATCATAATAGAGAAACACTGAATTCCTTTTTCTATGATTAGAGACAAGGCATACATATACACTCTCACAATTTATTTCCTTCACTTTGCCTGAAATTCCACCCAGTGTAATAAGGCAACTAAAAGAAATAAAAAGCATAAATATTAGAGAAGTAAAACTGTTTTTATTCTCAGATGACATGCTACTCTACATTAAAAGCTACAAAAATTCCTGAAATGTATATGCATATTTAGCAATATTACAGGCTACAATATTACACTGATATCATATGGAAATATGTATGGTAACACTGGGCAATTATAAATTATTAATAAGCTACTATGCTCAAAGGCATCAAAAACATCAAATACCTAGTAATGTATCTATTTAAAGATGTATGAAATTTCTACAAAATATTAATGAGACATAAATGCAGAAATATGCCAAGTTTGTGGATTGGAAACTGAATACTGTCAAGGGATCAATTTTATCTAAATTAATGTATGGGCTCATTGCAACTCCAATCAAAATTTCAGAAGGTTTTTTTGGACCAAATTGATAAGGTTATACTAAAATTTATATGAAAATGCCAAAAGTCCATAATAGTCAAGACATTTTTAAAAAAATAATAATGACGTTGAATGACTTCCACTATTTGCTCTCAAGGATTACTGTAAATCTGTAGTCATCAGTCCAGTGTAATGCTGGCATAGTGTTAGACAATTAGATCAAACAGGATCAAGAGTCCAGATAGCACCACCTACATAAATTTAATTGATTTTAAATAAATTTTTCATGTGAAAAGTATGACATTTTAAGCAAAAGTGGAATAACCGAATATACAGATGAAAAGTAATGAATCTACTCCTCCAGTAAATTATATTAAGATTAATCATAAACCTGTATATCAAAGTGAGAACTATAGTTTTTAGAAAAAACATAAAAGATTATCATTGTGACCATTGAGGAAGCCAAGTTTTCTTATAGAATATATCAAAACAGTTACTGTAAAAGAAAAACAATAAATAATAAAATAGACTAGAATAAATTGGACCCCCAAATTGAAATTTATTCTCTTAAAATGACACTTATGGAAATGCATAAATAACCCAAAAACTGGAAAATATATGTAGGCAGATAGATAGACTCAAGTACATGATTCAAGAATATATATAAAATATTTTACATTTCAATAATGAGATCCAATAATGAAAAACAGCACACTGTGTATTTAAGTGCAGCCATCTGACCAAGTTCTGGCCAATAGATATTAGTAGAGCAATTCTGTGGCAGTCCTGGGAATCTTCTTGAAATGATAATTATGACAGATGTCCTTCTTCATCATTCCACCATCCTATTGTCTAGGATGCACTGCCAGAAATGCCTCCCTGGATTCTGAGGAGGACAGCTATTTCCTAGGAATGGAATCATGGTGAGCTAGAAGTAGCCAGAGACCCAGGTGCCCTCAGTGAACTATTTCACCAGCCCTGGACTGCACATTTCTCAGGTCTTTATGGACAATGGAAAAGAAAAACAAAGTTTCAATTTTGTTTAAATCTCTATTGATTCTGTGTTTTTCTGTTATCAAACCAAATCTTAAGAAATTTCCAGCTTTTATAACATTTTGCAAATATGAGTGGTAACAATAGAATCTTGTTACTTTGTATTTACTGACTATTGGTGACAATAAAAACATTTCTGTGTGTTTTAGTGCATTTATATCACTAACGTCAATGATTTATTCCTATACTTTGCTCATTTTTTGTCACTTATTTGTCTTCTCATTTATTTTTAGGAGTCCTTTATATTTCAAAATATTAACACTTTGGTTCTCTATTTTGAGTACTTTTGCCCATTTTACATTTGTCTTCTTACCTGTTTATTTTCTGTAGTTTAAAAGTGTTTTCACTTTAATAAGACTAGTACTATTTTACTTTTCTCTTTTAAGGTTTTAAGCTTTGGTGTTTTGATAGTCTTTGGATGAAGAATTATGGCTGAGTAGAAAACGGTAAGAATGGAAAGTCTGTCCATAGGACTCATGCCTTCCTTTATCTGTTTGTTTCTTTTCTAATCAGGCTTCTTATTTGGATCTCCTTATACATGATGTTAAGATATTTTAGCTTTTCTGGCAAGGCTGAGTACTCTAAGCACCATAAAAATCTCTCTTTTATATAAAAAAGTCCATAATCAATATTATACTATGCTTCATTTGCTACAATATGTCATGCAGAGAATGCTGTAAGTGTGCAGAACTTACTGGCCATATCCTCAAAGCTCTCCCTATGTTTGGTCTAGCAGTGTATATTAAGTGATGAAAAAGCAAGGAGAATGAACAACATTTTTACAACCTTCCTAAAATTCCTTCTATTTTAAAAATAAAGACAAGATCTGTGAGTTCTGAAAATATTGATATTTTATAAGAAACCTGAAGCAGCAACTGGGGGATTAATGTACGACTGCAATGTAGATTGAGTTGGGGTATTAGAAGACCTAATTAGAAGGCCCTAGGAAGTGCTCATAAGATTTTATGTAAGTATTTAAGAGTCTACCTTAAAATTTTAATCCTCATTAAAAGTCAAATGCCCTGGTTTTTTTCCTGTGTTATTGAAATCCCTCTATCAGTGATATTTAATGTTAGCTTCTTCCTTCTAAGTCTATATTCTACTCTTTTTCCCTTCTCATCTTTATCCTATTCTCTCCATTGCTGATCCCATCTAGTTGCCCTGATATGATGATGATATACATTTTCCTTTTGCCATGCTTGGATTCTCCCTTGACGTCTGCACTCACATGCCCAGTTGCCTCAATGCCAACTCCTCTTTTTTACTATTACAGACAGCCTGACCCAAATGATAGTGATCTGCTTGCCTGAAGCCGCCTCATTATGAGTCACCCTATTATCATCATGTGGACAGTTTCACTACTATCTAATTATTCAGGACAAATCCTAGGAGTTATTTTTGTCCTCTTTTTGATACAGCCACATAAAATCCACCAAAAAGCTTTGTCTATTCTAACTCCAAAACAATTTCAAATTTTATCTCTTACATTTCCACTGCTAAAACCGTAGTTCAGCCACCACCATGTCTTGTCTAGATTAATACAATAGCCTCCAAACTCAATTCTCTGTTTCCATACCTGTCTCTCATAATTTAATCACTACGTAAGAGAATAATAGTTAAAATGCATCAGTCAGAGTATACTCATCCTCTGCTTACAATGATGAAAGTACTTAGAATAGATTGCTCCTATAATCCTAGGGCCAGCAAGAAAGAAATGATTTGGACCCTGCCGATTTCACCTCACACCTACCTGATCTCACTGTCTTCCTCGGCTCCTTTGTTTACTTAGCTTCAGTAACCCTAGTTTTCTAGTTGCCCAGTGAACATGCTTGGCTCAATTCATTTCCTGGGGTTTGTACACTCTCTATTTGTGGGGCAAGGAGTAGAAAATTACTCCAAGCAGAAGAGAGACAACCGTGGTTAAAGCAATTCTATAGACATTCTCTTTCTTAGAACCTTATATTATCTTCTCTATAAAAATTATCCATATCTGTTATTCTATGATTTATTATATTTTTGTTTATATCCATTATTTATATATCTATGGAAACTTTTTGACAGTGGGATTTTAGTTTGTCTCTTCTTCTACTGTATTCCTAACATGTTGCCTGGCTTGTAGTAGGGGCTACAGCTATATTCATTGCTCAGATGACTAAAAATGTGATTTCTTTCAGATGATGTATTTGTTAGCTTGGGCATCCATAACAAAATACCACAGGCTGGGTGGCTTAAGCAAAAGAAATTTATTTCTCACAGTTCTGGAGGCTGGGGCATTCAAAACCAATGTGCCAGTAGATCCAGTTTCTATTGAGGTGTCTCTTCCTGGCTTTCAGATGGTCACATTCTTGCTATATCCTCACATTATGGCAGAGAGAGCTCCAGTGTCTCTTCTTTTTCTTATGAGGGCACCAGCCCTGTTGGATTAGGGCCCCACCATTATAAGCTCATTTAACCTTTATCACTTTTTGTCCAAATATGGTCATATTGAGGGTTAGGTCTTCAACACATGAACTGTCTGGCTTTATCCTACAAGTTTTACACACAGCCTGGTAGTCCATACAAAACCATGATCTGTGTTTCTGTCTTGTCAAAATAATCAGATACACCAGAGTTCTAGGAAGTTCTGTGATGTAGTCTACTTAGTGTTTTAAATATATTTAGAAGAATATCTTCTCATTTACTTAAGATTTCCCTGTGAATTACGGCTTAACTTCAGATTATTTTCTAACACAAAATGGCCAATTCTTCGTGACAAAAAATTATCTGATCCTGCTCCTAATGTTTAATCACGATCTCTTGATCCACCTATTTCCTCTATTTCTCATTCCCTGACCAATACGAGCAGAAATTAGCTACAACTCTCCATATTAACCATACTGTATCAAATTTTCAGGTATTAGGGTAACCTGAGTCTTGAAAAGTAAAGTAAAAAAGGGATTAGGAAATAAATTGAAAACACAGTTTCATGCTAAAAGATATAGAAAAGTTTTAAAGTCCAATTTAAAATCTTTTAACCAAATAAAACTCATTCCATTTGCTTTTGGAGAAGTTCCTTACCCAGAATCACTTGGTGGTCTAAATGAACTTAAAGAAGTCTCCTAAAAAGTATGTGATACACTGTGCTGTGCCCATGTGCAGGGGTGTATAGAGAACTCTGGGACAGGGTCCATGGTTTTCAGCTGATTTTCAAATGAATGTGACTTTCTGAGATCATGACAACATATTCGAGGTGACATAGATATTACAAAGCAAAATTTCTATCAATCTTATCCCAATTGTTTTGCAAGCAATATGTTGTATTATGGATTTTGAGAAATATAAAAGCTTTGTTCCTCAAGAGACATATTCTGTAACATTGTATCCTCAGTAAGTGTGGAATGAGCAAAGACATACTCAGATTTAAAACTGAGAACCATCTGTTTGGTTTCCCTCAACATCAAGTCTAAAAAATTGTAACAGCTTTCAAAGTCCTTTTCACTGAAACAAGTAACAGTTCATCTTACTCCTTTCAGGCTGCTATAATAAAATATCTTATATTCTGTGACATATAAGTAACAAAAATTTATTTTTTACAGTTCTAGGAGTTTGGAAGTCTAAGATCAAGTTACCAACAAATTTGGTGGCTAATAAGAGCTCACTGTTTGAGTCACGGATGGTGCGTTCTCACTGCGTCCTCGTATGGCAAAAGGGACAAATAAGCTCCTTGGGGTCTCTAGAAAAGGATACTAATCACCTCTCAAAGGCCCTATCTCATAATACCATCACATTGGGGATTAGGTTCCAAAATATGAACTGGTGGCAGAGGGCAGGGACGCAAACATTCAGGCCATAGCACAGACACTACCAGTTAATTATCTGGTCACGAGTTTTTCGGAGGAATCCCAAGCTCCTCAATATGTCTGAATGCGTTCAATACTCATGCAATTGGAGAGACAGTTATCATTCTGCTTAAACTAAGAAAGTTAGTTTTGAATCTATAAATCCAATAAACAATAGCATTGTGTGTAAACAAATCTATAATTTTATGTATAAATCTATAAATATAGTCCAACAAAAATTCAATAAAATAAAAATAATAAATAAATCCTATATCTATATATATATAGATATATATAAATCTCTATAAATCCAATGAATAAACAATATTACTATTGTCTTCCTAATTCCAGACTCCTCAGGACACTCATTGCAAACGTATGCACTGAAGCAAATGCTCACTTATGTTAGTAAAAATGATCTTGATCTCCCATCTTTTAGAGCTATATCAGATTTAGGATTGCACTTTTCCTTTCTTGGTAGTTTCCAAAGGTACACAGGATTGAGCACACAAACGGAATTGTGACTTTATTGGAAGTTATATTTGTCCCTGGAACTTCATCTACCTGGAGTCCCTGTGCCTCTTTGCCTATAGCTTTCAATCTGACAATCTAGCCAGAAGTTAACGAGGGAAAAATTAGACTGAAAGAATTTATTACATAATCTCTTTACTATTAATTATTCTCTGTTATTTTTGCTTTAACACACACACACACACACACACACAGAGTCATTACTGGTACATGTGATTAGTTTGAGGTTTTGTAAAAGGAAAGGTACCCACTTTTAATGTTATACAACCTTCTAGTTCAGGTTCCAAATCAGATTTCTGGCTTGTTTTTTTACTTTTTTATTTTTTTTGGCCTGAGAGCTAAAAATTTTTTTTTGTTTGTTTTTAAAAATTGAGTCTCTCATTGCCACTTCTCAGACTAACCTCTAACTCAAAAACTTCTGATCTTTTGCCACAATGGATGAGTTTTTCCTGTAATAGAATTTCTCTTTTGAGAAAGGCCTTTTTTCCCATCTGCACTTTCTTCTACGTCAACTAGAAAAATTAGAAAGTATTCACACATATGTGTTCTCAACATCTGGCATTGAATATAATGGATAAAAGAACTTTCCACCCACCCTAATCTCCTGCTTATCTGTGATATTCTTGTCCTCTTTTTCTTCTTTCAGGTCAGTCCTGATTATACGTAAAGCCCAACATGCCAATGACAGCAGCTACCCCCAGGCAAATCTGATTTTTCTGACATGCTTCATTAAATAAAAGTACTTCCTGAAAGGAGCATAAAACATTTCATCTTTGAATCTTAAATTATTTTACAAGCATTAATCTTATTAGAACTTATGCCAGATGTGTATTATTGAATCACAAATTTATGGAGTCTTAGAGATGAATGGAACTTCAGAAGAAATCTAGTCTAACTTTTTAAAGATAATGAAACTAGGGTCAGTGAGGTGAAATGATTTACTCAAATAGACCCTCTTAAAATTTTGGCTAAGAATGACAAAAAAAATATGCTGATTCATAGAAAACATTTCTAATTTAACTATAGATTAACTTCGGGGTATGTCACTTTCTATTTTTGAGGGTTAAGTTGACATGTATTTGGAGGTAGGGCCAGGGAATTGGGGCTGAAGTATCACAGGGACAAGTTGGTTTATAAAATGATGGTTCAGTGCATGGTGCTATTTACAGTGGCTGAAATTTAAG
This sequence comes from Avahi laniger, assembly GCA_963575035.1. Lineage (NCBI taxonomy): Eukaryota > Metazoa > Chordata > Mammalia > Primates > Indriidae > Avahi > Avahi laniger. The sequence goes on from CAUYSK010009253.1 coordinate 36,460, forward strand.
GATATATTATATAGTTTAAAATAGCTAGAAGAGAGGATTTTGAATGTTCTCACCATAAAAAAAATAAATAAATATTTGAGGTAATGGATATGCTCACTACCCTGATTACACAATATACACATTCATTGAAATATTACATTGTACCCCACAAATATGTATGATTATTTCATGTCAGTTAAATCAAAATAAAATTTCAAATAGTTGATGTATCAGGAAAGTAAACATAATTAAATTCACTTTCTTCTTTATGTTGTTTGATGATAAAGATAATTTGCTCAGACATCTCCCTTTAACAATCTGTCTCCTTATTAATCTCATTCTCAAACTGATATCTAAGCATCTTTCCTTTCTTCCTCATCTCCCTCCCCTCATTAACACACATAAGTCATTGAACATTTAAAACATTTATGAAAGAAGAAAGACAGGAAGATATAGAAGAACATAAAAATAACTATTAAACACAATTTTTATAAGTGGTTAGGATATAAAGGAAAATTTTGCATTTCTTGAGATTAAGAAAACAAAAATATTACTGGAAGGATAATCTTCATTAAACTTTCAATTAAAAACTAAGTAATACATAAGTCCATCAATCAAGGCATTGATGATCTATCAGGAAAATGATCCTACTAAAATGCAGAATGCATTAAGTGCCAGAATCACAATGGTAGTGGATGGCAAAGGGAGAGGGAGTAAAATAGGAGATATTTGGAAAAATTTGAGAAAGAAATTTGAAATGAGTCTAGGAGGATAGATGATAATGTTGGTGACATTAAACTTCAGCCATCTACCTCTCTTTTTCTCCCAAAGAAGTAAATAAATAGAAAAATGCAAGATAAAAATAACATAATGATGGAATCAAATGTCTAATTTAGAGAAATGATGAAAGAGAACATTTGAAATATTACTGAGTGGCACTGTGTAGACTACTCAGAAGTATTATAATGGCATCTGTTATCTTGTTGAGATCTGTTATCTGTTATCTTGAGATTTAGGTTGGGAATAAAAAAGTAAATAAAGCAGTGGGGTAAATCACAGATATGATGAATAAACACTAAGTGGAGGGAAGCGATGTATTATCTACAGGCCACAGTGGAAATCTCTAAAGTCAAGAAAGATCAGATTGAATAGAACATCACAAGAGTTACTATAAAAATAAATTAAACTGTAAAAAACAATAAAATGATTTTTCTTTTCCAAATTATCCCTATATTCTTTTTGTATATCTTTTTTTCCCAAAAGACTAAGTAAGCTGGATTGGGAAAGACTACAGAAATGGAGAATAGTGGTTGATAGGTTACAATAATATGATAGATTTTTAACTTAAAAATCAAGGGTAATAGTTTTAAATAACTGATAACATAGTATGTAAGAGTGAGGCTTGCTTGAGAGGAAAAACAAAATCCAACCACTTGTGATACAGATGAGATCATTAAGCTCCTCAGAAGTTGAGTGACTTATCCAAAGTCACAAGTAAAATAGAGTAAGTGATAAATAAGGATTGAAAATCATGGGATTGACAAAAGGTACCATCACAAATGAGTTTTGTTATTCTGTGAAAATTTCTTTGCCTCTGTAAAATTCATTCTTCTTACTGTAATGAAAACAAGAAGATTTCTAAGGTACTGTACACTGTTAAAAGGATAGTTATCTATTGTTGATGATATTTAAGGATCAGAGGGTCAATGGAGGGTCAATGGATCTAATATACATTTTGTAATGAAAACTCTTGTTTTAACAAGGAAAAAATGTGATTAATTGGGATATGTTGACATTTTACTGTTATACTTAGTATAAAGTATTTTTAAAAATCTGTAATGATGGTAATCTATGATTTTCACAAATTCTAAAAATATTCAAGTGTATTTCCTAGATACGACTCCAACAAGGGGCTTTTTCTAACTATTAAATTCTTTACAGTTGGAGACAATTGAGATAGGCCAGGGTGCTTAAAGACATGAGATAAGTGGCTGGTGATTGTGATGGTAACACTGTGGAGACCACAGTAAATCTCATTTCTGTGAACGTGATCCATATTTGAATATTCTGTTTCATTATTTTTAGTGTGATGCTAATAAATCCATATTTAAACTCTTTGGAGACTATGACATTTAGTTTACCTTCAGAATGGCTTTGTATGTTCTTAACTGAAACCTGAATATAGTACCAAATTATTATTATTTTTTTAATCTTGCAAAGTTTCTTTCTCTGCATAGTCACTCTAGCTATGTCAAATGAACACTAACAATTACAGAATTTTCTAGAAGTTTCAGCAGCCAGGAATATTTTTAGCTTTTAATTTTGGTTGTTAGAATCTTTCCTCCACGCATGCCTGCACAGTCTCAGAGTTTGCTGTCTTTTTTCCCTGATGAATGTGTCATCAAAGGGCACATATTTTTAATATATTTCAGGTGAGAAATTTTGATATTCTTTTCCTTGATGCCTTTGATTGTTTAAATAAATAATTTTATAGTAATATCATAAAATCATAGAATACTAAGATTGTAAGTATCTTAAAGATCAAATATCCTACTGAAAACTTAAATTTTTCCTGCGAAATCGCTTTAATTGGTCATCTAATTTATGTTTGGAACATTTTGCAAAGAAATCTCTAAGAGTCAATGATGAAACACATTAAATCATGTTTCCTTTTGTATCTGTAATAACTTTCATTTCACAACTTAAAACATTTGTCTTTTCATTATTCTAAAAAATAACTATTAAATGGTGCCTTTCTTTCTATTTTTGTAAGCTGGACATCACTGTTTTTTTAAACTTTGCATAGTTTGGACTAAGAGAAGTGCTTGGAATGATTCATCTTGTATAAAGGAAACAAGTATCATATAACACATAATTGAACTATCCAAGAATGCATTACACATTTGATCTTTCTGACATAATGAAACTGATCACAGTCTAACATTTCTCCACCACAGGTAGATTTGACAGGACAAATGATAAACATTATCTATTTGATGAGATTTCCTTTATTTGGGTAGACAATAATTTATCCAATCTCTAATTTATGTTTATGAGTTTTTGGAATAGCTGAAACCCTAGCACCCCCCAAAACTCTATTAAATATTTACTAAGTAACTAATGGTATTTGTTCATGGGGTTTGGAAACTTGCTACCTAGTGAATATATTAGTATTACGGTTGTAAAATATGAACACAAACTTGATCTTTAAAAATGAAAAAATTAAATATGTTTATTAGACTCATATTTACTGATTATTAATTTGTGTGTTTTATGTTTAATCTGTACTTGCTTTGGAAGGAAATAGCAAAATACTTAAAAATAGAGTGATTTAGATGTTACTAAATAAGACTATATGAGGACTGAGGCTGAGCATGCATTGGGGAGACTGAATCACCGAACAGAATTTTTGTGAATGTTTCATTAAAATTTTAAATGAAGGAAAACTATGTTACACAATATGTAGTAAATGTTAAAACAATGATACGAAGAAAATAAATACTTTGTACAAATGAAAAAAAATAAAGAGAAGGTAATGCAAAAATTTCACAAAAAAGTCAATCGAGTGGATAACTAGTTGGAATAAACAGGACAGTTTTTAAACTGAACTCATGCATAATTTTTCAAATGATAGCATATTTCCAAATTTGGATTCAGAGATCATTTAGAGTTATTCAAAATATTCAAGTATAATCAAGATGAAAACTATCTTACTCCCTACATAATTTTAATAGCCTATCATTACTATCCCAAATTTATCATAAAACAGCACCAATGATCTATAATCTGTTTAAAAACTTCTACAGAATAAGGTTACATCTGGTAACTGAATCAAACCCAGCAGTGAGCAGTAAGCAAAACTTGTTTCTATAAAATACAGATGTCTATTTCCTCAGAACTCTCTTTTTCTTTTTCTTTTCTTTTTTTTTTTTTTTTTGAGACAGAATCTCAGTTGCCCTGGCTAGAGTGCCGTGGCATCAACCTAGCTCGCAACAATCTCAAACTCCTGGGCTCCAGCGATCCTCTGCCTCAGCCTCCTGAGTAGCTGGGACTACAGGCATGTGTCACCGTGCCCGGCTAATTTTTTCTATTTTCAGTTGTTTGGCTAATTTCTTTCTATTTATAGGAGAGACAGGGTCTCTCTCTTGCTAAGGTTGGTCTCGAACTTCTGAGCGCAAGCAATCCTCCCGCCTCGGCCTCCCAGAGTGCTAGGATTACAGACGTGAGCCACCACGCCTGGCCTAGAACTCTCTTTTTCTTTTAAACCTAATTCATTTATTCAACAAGTCATTGCCAATTAACTACAGGCAGTCTTTGCACAGTAATACAATATAATAAAAATAACTGTGCATGCTGAAACTGAGCAAATTGAAACCATGCCAACAGATCTTAATAATCATGTTCTGTGACCTTTAAAATTGTCAAAACATCACAAGCTGTTACTGTCCATTATAAATGTATAGGAAAATGGAAAAAAATAATAAGACCAATATGTATACAATACACTGTAATTTAAATCCCTAGAAACATTGGAAATTATAAAGTTTTTAATTTGTTTTCAAAAACAGAGGAAAAGTGAACATCTTCTTTATGCCTTGGTGACTTGTCATTATTGTACTCTTTTCTAAATTGGGTCAATTTCCAATATTTTATCCTGTGCATTTCAGTGTTTGTGAAATATCTCTGAGAGTTCCTTTAAATGTGAAGATTTTTGCCAGCATCGTTTCCTCTCAGAAATCTTCGCATTTTCATGACAACCACTTTTCTCATTTGTGTCAATAAGTTCACATTTACAAGGTCCCTCTGGATGTATACCCACATCTAGTGTCTATCGAAGGGAAACAGCATCAACGTTCCCACAGTCGACGATTTCTTCCGTAACTCCATTTATGCTCAATTTGAGTTTTACTTTCAGAGTTATCACATTTTTCGTTTTGGTTGCACTTTTCCTTTGTTGGCCAACTCTCTTTTCAGTTACGTGCTTTTGTAAATACATGTGGGTTTATCACTGAGGGACAAGGAGGCAATGCAATCACATGCTTTGCGTCTGTGCGTGAACTGCAGACTAGCGAATGCACAGCGCCCAATCACCCGTAGACCGGTTATTCACAGACTGGTTTGGAGATTAAAAGACGATATACATAACCTAAACATTTGTACCCTTGTAATATGCTGAAATTAAAAAAAAATTTTAAAAGAATTGTCAGGGAAGTTTGTACTTTATGTAATTTTTCATAGTTGATATATAGTAGTAACTAAAATTTAAACCATGTTTGGGGACTACTTAGCTAATACCAGTGATAACTAAAATTTTGCCATATCAGAACTGTGCAAAGTGAAGACTGTCTATACTGTTATGTGTTTGCAAGATGGATATAATCCCTGCCTTCAGAAAGAAAGAAGCAGACATTAAACAAACAAACCAAAAAAAGAAAAAAGAAACAAAAACAAACCAAAAAAAAACTAATTACAAAGTGTAGTAAGTTCTTTGAAGGAAAAATTAAGGGAGATATGAGAATCTGTGACAATGTGAAATGATCTATTCAGAGAGGGGATCGGGAAAGAAGTTCCTGCCAAAGGGCATTTGAATCTAAAAGACGAATTTTAATTAACCTGTCAAAAAGGATGTGGGGAAAGCATTCCAGGGAGGTGGAACACTAGACATGCAAAAACGTTGTAAGGGAGCAACTCAGTCCACTAAGCTGAGAGAAGCCCTTCTGACTGAGCAGCGTGTGTACATGTGTGTATCTGTGTTGGGAATTGGTAAAATACAGGAGTGGAGGAAGCAGGCAGGGACAGACAATACTGGATATTTCTGGTAGCTATTAAGAAAAATGGATGACAACATAAGTATTTTGAACCGAGAAATGATAAATTTGCATTTAAAAGAAAAATTAACATTTCTATTCTTGCCTTGTCAAAGTAGCTTTTTTTGGACTAAAAACAACTTTTTTTTTTTTTTTTTGCAATCATTGGATGGCAACCAACCCAACATTGATTGCCATGAACCTGGATGAAAGGAAAGCTCAGGAAATGAACCCTGCATTCACCAGGATTTCCTTTTGAGGGTGTTTTTAAAGCCTCAATTCCAGGAAATAGGCCCAAACAGTTTCAATCTTGCTGGACAAAAAATGTCAAGCATTAAGAATTTGGGCATTCTCAGATTAGTTTAGACATTCTCAGATTTTTGTCAATAGGAAATGGGCAGTGGACTGAAGAGAGAGTTTTAACATACTTGATTAAATTCCAAGCTGTCCATGAGCAAGGAGGCACTCTGGAAAGCTTAGAAGCAACTTCAGAAGCCGCAAAGGACTAGAGAGATGTGGGAGTTTAGGCAAAGCTAGAGTAGAGAAACATTTGTGAAAACGTTTGTTGTTCAGCAGAGACACCAAAGACCATATCCCGGGAGTAAGAACTTATACTCTAAAAATAAAGGCAAGACTGAAATAGACTTCCCTTTATGATGCCAAAATAGCAAGTTTTGACAAGATCAAAGAAAATTATCAGAAATTTAACTATCTGTCAGAACAAAACTCAACATATTTTAGAAGAAAAATGACATAATCCAGAGCCTCTAAAATCCAAAACATTCTGTAAAATATCTGGCAAAGAGTAAAAGTAGTCAATACTCAAGAAATTAAAAAATATGCATTAATATATATGGCAACTTTTGCTTCTGGCTTAGATGGAGTAATAGAAACCAGATAGCTTCTTAAATCTGAATACTGAGGGATTAATTTGACAAACATATGGAATATCTCTACACTTAAAACTACAAAACATTCCTCAATGAAATTAAAGAAGACCTAAATAAATAGAGTACTATAGCATGTTCATGAATCAGAATATGCAATATTGATAAAATGCTAATTCTCCTCAAATCAGTCTATTCAATAAAATCTCAATTAAAATCCAAGCAGGTTATATTCTATATTCATATAGATATGTAAGGAATATTAAATAGCCAAAACAACTTTCAAACAGAAGAAAAAAGGAAGAACCTACTCCACCTGATTTCAAGACATAAAGTTAATCAAGGTAGTGTGATATTAGATAGATACATAAATCGAAGAATATAATAAAGAGTCCAGAAATGTTCAATTAATTCATGATCAATTAATTTTTCACAAAGGTGCTGATGAAATTAAATAGGATAAATTATACTCTTTTTAGAAAATTATGCTGTTCCAAAATAAATGAACCTCAACCTTTACCTGACAACCTATACAATAATTAAATAAGCATGGATCATAGAACTATTAGTTGGTGCAAAAGTAGTTGCAGTTTTTGCATTGTTGACATTTGCCATTTGATATTGGAATACATTCTTAAATAAATGTGGTTATGTTATACACAATTTTAATGTGCATGTCTCACTTTACTTTTTTGCTAAAGACATTACTTGCTGTTTATTTTATATTTATTTTAGACTATGGAAATGATGTTAGACAAAAAGCAAATTCGAGCCATTTTCTTATTCGAGTTCAAAATGGGTCATAAAGCAGTGGAGACAACTCACAACATCAACAACACGTTTGGCCCAGGAACTGCTAAGGAACACACAGTGCAGTGGTGGTTCAAGAAGTTTTGCAAAGGAGACAAGAGACTTGAAGATGAGGAGCCCAGTGGCCGGCCATTGGAAGTTGACAGTGACCAATTGAGAGCAATCATCGAAGCTGATCCTTTTATAACTATAGGAGAAATTGCCAAAGAACTCAAGGTTGACCATTCTAAGGTCATTCGGCATTTGAAGCAAATTGAAAAGGTGAAAAAGCTTGATAAGTGGGTGCCTCAAGCTGACCGAAAACCAAAAATACTGTCGTTTTGAAGCGTCGTCTTCTCTTCTTGTATGCAACAACAACCAACAATTTCTTGATCGGATTGTGACGTGCAATGGGAGAGGATTTTATATGACAACTGGTGACAACAAGCTCAGTGGTTGGACTGAAAAGAAGCTCCAAAGCCCTTCCCAAAGTCAAACTTGGACCACAAAAAAAGTCATGGTCACTGTTTGGTGATCTGCTGTGGGTCTGATCCACTACAGCTTTCTGAATCATGGAGAAATCATTACATCTGAGAAGTATGCTCAGCAAATTGATGAGATTTATGGAAAACTGCAATGCCTGCAGCTGGCATTGGTCAACAGAAAAGGGCCCAATTTTTCTCCACCGCAACATCTGATCGCACGTTGCACAACCAACGCTTCAAAAGTTGAACGAATTGGGCTACGAAGTTTTGTCTCATCCGCCATATTCACCTGACCTCTCCACAACCAGCTACCAATTCTTCAAACATCTCAACAACATTTTGCAGAGAAAACACTTCAACAACGAGCAGGATCCAGAAAATGCTTTCCAAGAGTTCATTGAATCCTGACTCATGGATTTTTACATTGCAGGAATAAGCAAACTTATTCCTTGTTGGCAAAAATGTGTTGGTTGCAATGGCTCCTATTTTGATTAATAAATATGTGTCTGAACCTAGTTATGATTTAAAATTAACGGTCTGGAACCGCAATTACTTTTGCACCAACCTTAATAGTTTTAAAAACTTAACCTATAAAATTTCTAGAAATTGTAGGTGAAACTCTAAGTGACCATTGGAAATATTCCTAAATACAAGCTACAAAAATAGAAATCAATAGATTGACCTTTAAAGAATTCTTCTCTTTAAAAGACACTGTTAATATAATTAAAAAGGAAAGCTTCAGACTAGTACAAATTATCTGCAAACATATTTAATATATATGGCAAAGGAGATTTAATTAGAATATATAAAGACCTCAAAAGAGGCAATGATACAATTTATCAAGTAATTATGAAATGTCTACTATAGTGTGTACTATACTCTATAACAAAGGACTTGGATGTATTAATAGGTGCAACATACATTTTCTAAAATAAAAACATACAGTAAGTCCTCTCTTAACATTGTCAATAGGTTCTTGGAAACTGCAATTTTAAGTGAAATGACAGAAGACAAAACCAATTTTACCATAGGCTAACTGATATAAACAAGAGTTAAGTTGCTACAGCATATTTCTGGTCAAAAAACATCACAAAACTTCTAAGCAAAGACCCAAAACACTTCTAATTTTAAACATTGAAATAACTCAGCTTTACATGTATTTAAAAAAATGCATGTATACATATCTTAATGTACAAACAAGTATTAATAAAAACACAAAGATAATTACCCAATTTTTGGTGAATCAGTGAGTGATGATGATGGTAGTGGTGGTTGGTTAAATCAAGGAATAAATGTTTGCAAAGTGAAAATTGTAAGGAGCACCTCCTACCACTGCACACTTCAAAAATAATCGCAAATATGGTGGGCTTGCTAACCACTTTCATACTACGTTGTTTATTGTTGTGCATTTGTATGATTATCATATACTTTACATATTTTTATTTTATAGTGATTTATACTTATTCATTCATTTTCCAACCTGCTTATTCCAGTTTAGGGTGGCAGGTGGCTGGAGTCTATCCTGGCACCTCAGGGTGCAAGGTGGGAACCAGCCCTGGACAGGACACCCTTCCATTGAAGAGTGCGTTCACACACACACCCACACTCACTCAGACGGGGACCATTCTGACACGCCAGTTAACCTGACAGGCACAGCTTTAGGTTGTGGGAAGAAATGTATCCAGAGAAAACCCACACAGACGTGAGGAGATCATGCAAGCTTCGTATAGACAATAGCTCCAGCCAGGAATTGATTTTTTTCCTCATCAACGTTATAACAACACGGAATGAAATGACAAGCAAGAACTTGCCACTGATCGAAATGCACACATGTTCCTGTATTCTAAGTGCTGACTGAAAGCAAAAAATGCTCAGACACATTCATGTTTCACACACACTCTTTCTCTCTCACTCTTAACTTAGATTCCTGCCCTCACCACAACCCCTTCCAGATGGCTCACTCACCTCCAGGGCACTCTGGTCCTCCAAAGGTAGTGGCCCCTGTATAACTCCCCTCTTCCTTAGAAACTACAAGTGCCTACTCTTGGAAGGAATCACTCCCACCTTGGCACCATACCTCTGCAGTTTTCAGCTTCAGAAGAGTTGACTTCCCTGCTCCATTGGGCCCTACCAGAGCCACTTGTACGTCGAGGCCAATAGCAGATTCTAGATTATTGTAGATACAAGGTTAAGGTGGGAATGAGATAGATACGGACACAAGGCTAGAGCATGGATCTACTCTGATCTGCAGACCAAGCCTGCCGAGGAGTCCCCAATCACCCATGGAAGAAAGGGTTAGGGGGAGGGGGAAGCGCTCTCATAGCAGACCACCCGCTGCCTCCAACCTGCCAACCCAGCCTAATAGTTTTCTTTCCAAGTATGCGAAGAAGGTCCAGCATGAGTTCCTGGATGTGGCACTCCAGCTGCCACGCCTAGAAATCCCCCACACCACACAGGTGAGCAGGTGTAGTCAGCACAGAACAGGAGGGGCTTCCACCAGTCAACACTCACCCTATAAAACATACCCCAGCCCCCCAACCCTACACGGGCACTCACATACATGCCCTGGCCTGGACTTACCCCATCTTTTGTATACTTGAAGCTCACATTTTGCACGGGTG
>CAUYSK010009254.1:0-23218 GCA_963575035.1 Avahi laniger
AAAAAAATCTATATATTTTGGAGGGAAATTTTTATTACTTTCCAATTTTATTCTTATAATACCACAAACCAACTACACTAATAGTTTTTGGACTAATATGTCCACTTGAATCTTATGAAAGTTTCTGGAATTCCAAAGTATGGGACTAGTTCTTCAACCTAGTTTCCTCTGACCAGAGTTCTACCTCCCAAATATGGCCTCTCCATAATCAATCCTTTCTGTAAACACTGACTTCCCTGAGAGGGCACAGTTCTGGGTTCCATTTCACACCGTCTCTCCATAGATTTTGATTCTCATATACAGATCCATATATCAGAGAAAGCACAGAATAGGATGGGGCATAGAAATGTGAAAATCCAAGGCAGTAGAAAGATTAAATTAAAATTGTCCCCAAACATTATTAAATATGCCTATATGATTTCTTCTCCAGATTGTTCACGCTCTTGGTTATAAACTGTTTTGGATACTTACTATATGCCAGGTACTGAGTTAGCAATGTGTGGAGAGGTACAGTCCCTATACTCCTAGAGCTTCCATCTAGCAGGAAAATCCTTATCAAACAAGAAAATACAAATATGATGAGATTTATAGAAAGGGAACTGTGTTTTTCAGGGGGTCAGGTCTTTATTATAGTAATACCAGAAGTATACTCCCATTGTTTTTGTAGTATCCAAATTATTTAGGGAGGGAACAACTAAGCGAGCCAATTCAGTTACAAATTAACTTCTTATAGAGCCACAAACACATGCATACACACACACAAACACACACACACAGAGAGAGAGAGAGAGAGAGAGAGAGAGAGAATCTCAGTATTATATGAGATTTTATAATTTTATTTAAACCATGTACCCAAAGATGTATGATCACACTCCTGGAGAAAACACTTTCCATTACACTTGCAATAAAATTCAAACTCATTGTTCTGGCCTCAAGACTCTATGTATCAGAACTGCTTTATCTCTGCTTTATCTTCTCCTGCTTGTCTCCTGTGTCATTATACTCAAGACACAAGGACCATATCACTGTTGACCACACCAAGCTTCTTATTTGAGCTCCCACATCCAGCTAGTATACTCCTGTACATTTCAGCTATGTGTGTTAATAAATCCCATTTTTCCTTGAACCAATTTAGGTTGGGTCCAGTACTTGAAACTAAAAGAATCTTGACCTATTTCCATTTTTTCCATAGTCCTTCATATGCCTTGATCCTGAGTATTTCCACCATCCTCATCACTTCTCCCTGAACAAGCTCTACTCTGTACATATACTACTTAAACCATATTAACCAATAATACAACTAGTTTGACATATGAAACAGTATAATTATCTTTCTCTCAGAATACATACACTCCATCAGTGAATGCAGACCAGGATCAAGCCAGTGAGTGTTTTTAGTAGAAATATCCCTTATGAGTTAATGCAATAAGCTTAATTTTGTTATAATTCCCTAAATCTTTTTCACATATGCTATTATTGCTATTATCAAATTAAGACTTCCCTAATACTATAGATGCACTGTTTAATTTTTAGAACAAAGGCCAATTATAACACTTATTCTTACCGGTGCAGGAAAGGCATAATTTGGGAGTAAGGCAGATCTGGGTATGAATTCTGACTCTGTCATCTTTAGCTCTGTAACCTTCAGCAAGTCTTTAACCTTATGAAGACTCAGTTTCTACAACTATAAAATGGGGATAATGTTCTTTTCTTTATAGTATTTTTTACAAACAAATAAATAAGAATAAATAAGAAAATATATGTAAGAAACATTTGTCCCCAAATGGTAACTACTATACTAATCCTCTTGAGCCCTTTTCTTCCAGATTTCTGAGACATTTTGTTCCCAAGTTTATAATGCAAAGAAAAAACAATCTCTTCCAGCTTTGTGCATTAAAAAAAAAAAAAAACATGATGAGCAGATCTCCTGAATCAAGGGTTAATAACTCAAGATCTAGATAGGTAAAATAAATGACTAAAACATTTGTTTTAAAACACGGTGTGGTGGGAACCGTGGTAAACCACAGAGCAAATGCTCCAAATAAGACAGCCACTATTCAATTCCCCTGAATTTTGCCAGGAGAAATAGGGAAATAGTGTTCCGATTTTTGTAAGAAATAAAGGAACCTGCAGTTTTACTAGATATCTACTCATTTTTAAATGCTGACAATTAATACAGAGTTTCTGAGCTGTTTGCAGGTCCAGCAAGGCATGTGCGGCCCCTGGGTACCTGTTTGTAACCTTGGCACCCAAGTTTCAGAATGATTCACAAAAATGACTAGCAGGAAAGAGCTGAGACAGAAATTTGATCATCCCACAAGAAACCTCATGTTAAACTCTAAAGAGCATCCTTGTACTCATGTATTCCATCTTTCTATATTTGTTCCTCTCATCTTCCCAACCTAGCTTCAAGACTCCGTTTCTGTAATACTACTTGTCAACCTCTTGACAGTCATTCATGTTGCTTCCAATCCTTCATATACCACTTCGATGAGATGCTCTCCTGGCTCATTAATCTATCTTTAGATAGATTCATTCACTCCCAAAAGGAAACATAAATTCAGGAAATCTGAAATGGCCCCCTTCCATTCTGATTATTGATCTATATTGTATGCTCTAACTATTAGGTCATTTTTAATGGGGTGAAAAACTTTTAGAAACCTGGGAAAAACAGAACTAGGCATACAATTTTTGGCACACAGAAGGGCATTTACAAAGGTAAGTTTTTATGTTACTGAGGAAATTATTTGACCAGTGACATTTAATAAATAACTACATTAGAATTGTTTTGACTTTTTAATAAATTGCTTGGCAAGTATTTTTAATTATTTCACATGGATATACTGTATCTTCAATAAGTCTCCAATCATTTTAAGGTTCTATATATTTCGTATCTCCCTACAGAGTTTAAACATTTGTCAGACTGTTTCAGAATTACTTCTCATAATTACTGCTAAGAAAACTGAGAAACATTTAAAAGTCAAGATTTGTATATATGCTAGAATTTTCAGCATCACTTTTAGTCCACGTCTTTTAGCTACAGGTTATAGATAATATAAGTATCTTCTTTATAAATAAAGAAGAAAATTGCTGTTAAATTTTACTGACACATATGGAGGCAAAATTGCTAAACAAATTCAAGTTGAATTCAAGAATATAGTAAATAGATAAGCTTTATATCAGTTGACTAGAATACCAGGCCTCAATTCAAAATATATTAAAAGAATAAAAATAACTGAATAATAAAAATCCATTTATTTAATCATGGTTGCCCTAGGAATGCAAGGATTGTGTATCATTTTGAAACATATATATATAATTTATCGATATAACCAAGGGGAAAAGTACTACTTTATTATCTTGATAGATGATAAAAGTTATTTCACAAAGTGAATTTCAGAAGGAAAAATTATTTTAAAATGCAAGGGATTAAAACAGATTTCTGAACACAGCCTCTACAAACCAAATGTGACTCACACAGTAATGGATATAAAATGATTACACATTAACCCTCATGAGCTATTTTGTGAAGAAATATTCATGACAAAGAGAGAAGTCACCCAGCATAACAAATATAATAGGCAACTTGCAGTTTGAAGACACACTGAAAAAAGCAAGATATCCAAAAAAGAAAGTTTTTATAAGAATTTGGTAATTATTGGAACAACTGAAATAATGGCAAATGAGAATTATGAAAGAAATATAAGCCCCTAAAACAGGAATCCTGCTAATAATGCTAGCTACCATTTATTCAGTTTTAAGGAAACCACAGATAATTCAGTGACAGAGCCAAGATTTAAACTCATGTTTCACTGACTCAAAACCTATGTGCATTACAGTATGATACCTCCTTCCTATTCCCATAAAAAACTGATTATAGTAAAAGCCTCCAAAATGATTAGTAATCACTAACAAAAGGACCCACAATTATGACCATTCCCTTAGCTACACTTGCTATACCTTAGAGAGCAATTCCAACCAAGTATCTTAGTAAGCTACTAAAGCTTAAAGCTTCTAATAAGTATGATAGTAAGAAGATGATAAAAATTATCATCTTCTTACATATCTCATTATCATTTATACATATGTATATAATATATATATTTTAGTGTATCATACATAGTATTCTTGAACAGTTTAAGGTGTTTTTCCTTTTTTTAGTTCTTTCTTCATGTGATCTTATTCTAGTCCACAGAAACATCCATTATCTGCAAAAGCATCACTATTCTTACCGCAGAAATGCAAAGAGAAAAAATCAATATGAAGTTTTAACACTTAAAATATACTTTTTATTCACCCATTCAGCAAATATTAATTAAGTTTCAATTATGTGCCACATAATATTCTATTCTAAATATAGCAATGAACAAAGTAGATCTTGAAGGAGATAGGATGCATCTGCGTGCATGTGTGTGTGTGTGTGTGTGTGTGTGTGTGTGTGTGTGTGTGTGTAAAATAAAGCCAAGTTTTATTGAGGTAAAAGTGTTTTCTACATTCTATTTACACATCAAGAGTTAATCCTGGATGATTTGAGACTACAGACTTTTATAATCAAGTTATCGGGTAGAAAGTAAGGAGTAGATGGATCAAGGAAATTTCTATCAATCAAAAATAAGAAACAGCTTTACATTATTAAGAAAAAGTGAAAAAGAAACAGGCAAAACAGTCAGATTGGAGTGTCCAAAAATCTTAGAGTGAAGGTGGGGTGGTGAAAACAATCAACTAGATTTGAGAGGGAAACCCCAGTATAAAGAGGACTTGCTCTTCTCAGGATGAAGAGAAAAATGACAAGCCCCTCAGAAAATCAGTATGTGTTCAGTATGGTACCATGTCCAGAAAGATCTAAGGACTTCTCTAGCAGAAGTCTCCATCCAGAGCTAGAGAAGGGTGTAGAAGAAACCTTCCCAAATCCCCACAAGGCAAATTGGTGCAGAGAAATTAACTGAGAGTATCTAGTTACCTGAGGTTCAGGACAGAAATGCTAAGAGAACCAGGGTGCTAGATTAAACTTTGAGAATGGACAAAGGATAAAACAGAAAATAAGAACTTTGAAGCTAGATGCTATATCCGCAAGTTTGGTGCCAGAATGATTCTAAAAAATTACAGGTGAGATGAGTCACAATATGACAGAGTTGAGATTTCCTCACCCCACTTTCACTGGGCTTCCTTTATACCTATACTCTATCTCGGAAAGTGGGATACATAAGAAATACCTTTAGAAAAAGCACAATGGCAGAAAAAGCACAATTAAGGAGTTGAACTTTGAATTGATTGAATATTTACCCAAAAGAAATTGAATTAAACCCAAAGGGAATGAGAAATGAATGAGTGACCTCAAATCAGTACCCTCACAACCTCCACCATCATTGTAAAAAGCACAATGACCCTGTTACAGAAAATAAAAGGTCATGTTTTTTACATCTGAATTGTAGCATATAAAAATCCAGCCTTGCTGTATTCTTAAGAGTTAGTGTAATGCATATAAGTTCCTTTACTTGTTCCCAGTGAATCCTGCTACTTTACATGTTTCAGAATTAAAAGTAGAGAGCTAAAATTACAGCTAAGTTCCTAGAGTGGGTAGCTCCTAGTGTCCATAACAGTTTCTACCCAGAAAGAGAAAAACCAGGTAAACAGTCTTGTTTAAAATGCTACCTGTGTGTGTTTCTGTCTAGGTGTGCTACACATTATGCTGAAAACACCACGAGGCCCTAGGAAGGGAAGCATGATTGCTCTATAGAGGAACAAGATTGTTCCCTCGGTGTGGGGCTGAAAACCTCAGCCAGAAAAATCTTGATTCTCACTTTATTAACTTTTTTCACTTACATTTTTTTCTAACTTAGTAAATGGCATCAAAAATCTGGGAGTAATTGCCCTGATTCAAAAGTCAAGTCATCCTCGATTCAGCTCTTTTTCTTACCCCATAGCCAATTATCACCATGTTCTGTTAGCACTTCCTCCCAAACGTGGCTCGAAGCTGCCCTCTTCTCTCCTCCACTGCACTATCATCTCTTGACCAGACCGCTGAAATAGACTCCTACCTGGTATCCCTGTTTTTTTTTTGTCCCCTACAATTCATTCTCTGTAAAGAATTCAAAGTGCTTGAAATTCTCTGTTAACTTCCATTAGAGTTCAAATGAAAACCAAATCCTGATCATAGCTTGACTCCTGAATTTTACCTATCTCCTGCCCCCAATATTACTCTCTTTTGGTTCTCTCATCTCCAGCAACACTGACCTCCTCTCTGCTCATAAAAATGACAAATTGTGTTTCCCCACAGACATTGTGCAGTTAATATTTCCTCCTCCTGGAAAGTTCTGCCCTGCAGATCTTTACATGACAAGAAGCCTGGTTTCTTGTCATTCAGGTCACAGCTCAGTGCCACTTTCTCAAAGAGAATTTCCTGGATCATCTCATAAAAATTAGGCCTCTTTCCTCATTTCTTTGCTTGTAGGGATATAATCAAGTTATCTCTTTAGAATGTGAGCTCCTTGAGGGCAAGGGTCTTATGTGTATCTTGTTCACAGGCATATAGGTTCTCCCACAGTATTGTTGAATGAATGAATAAATAAATGAATGAATGGATAGGGTAATGAAGGCAAACGGTTACTTTCTTCCCACTGTTTCTTTTTCACCAACATCTCTCATGACACTCCCAATTTCATCATGCCTATACAAAATGACTAGGAATCAGGCAATGAAGAACACAAGAAAGTGCAGTCCTACAGAGCAGCTTGCGAAGGGTTTAAGGAGGAATTGGGGAGAGAAAAATCTTATTTAGGAAATAGAATAAGAGTAGACTTCTTTAAAATATCACAGCCTCTCACTTGACGCTGGCCCTTCCAAGTCAGAAATACAAGAGTAAGGAAATGCCTGTGTTTTATAAAATGTAAATTGTATTTTCTGAATTGAAATATTTAAGATCCACTTGGAAATGTGTTACATTACTGGTGAATCCTTTTAAGAGGACTTACATTAAATCAAAGTAAGGATTTCAATGTTTTTAAGAAACCGTATGGCCATGTTAGGATGCACTATAGGATTTCAACTTTTTCACAATTGAAGGATAAAAAAGTAATCAGGGTAAAGGTGATCAGAAAAAATGAATAAACACACTGCTTACATTTCAATGGAAAATTGAACTGAAATAGCAGATTTTTTTTAAAAAAATTCTTTTAGTTAAATTTTACTTAAAATTATTCTGCTCAAGGAAACAAAAAGATAGTGTGGATGAGAATATTTGTGTAAAACTTTGGAAGAGTTTAAAATTATGTGCTTGAATTCATATAAAATTGATCAATCAATGATTTTTAAGAGTAGAAATTTAGAATAACTATGCTTAACACAAAATTGTTTTTGTTCTAATTGCAAAATTATATTATTTGACTATGCTTGAACCACTACATAATATGGGAAAGACTTGTTTCTTGATAAAAACATATTAACTAGCCTATTAATAATCATGTTCTTAATGTAGCATAACATTCTGAAATAAAACTACATTCCTATTATATTACAGATTAATATTTGTTCTCAGAACTATTTCCAAAAAAAAAAAAATTCTTACCAGACATAAACTGTGTAATAGAGGATAATTCCATTTGGCTCCAGGGGTGGTTGCCATGACAACTTCACAGTGACACCAGACAACTGTTTTACAGAGAAGTCTTGAGGAGGAGAATCAGGAGCTGAAATGTTAGGGTATAGAATAACGCATTTTATTAAATACGAACAAGAAAAGGTTAAAATGAAGATACATACATTTTTTATTATAAACTTTCTAGTAAAGGAATGAGGTCCAGTGCTTTTCTCCATGGGCACAACAGATTGATTGTTTACTTTCAGAATGAGATGACAAAGGAAGATTTTGCATGGTGATGTTAGAACATCTGTTTCTGTGATTCAATGGAAAAAAGATTTCATGAGAAAATAGAACAAGGGGTATGTCACAGTGACTCACCTACTGTTCAAGTACATATTGGTAAATTGTTATCCTCTAATAAAAATAAAAACTTATTGGTGTGAATAACTAGATAATAAAAGAGCTCCCCAGACAATAAAAAGACGTGGGAAAAAAATCATACATCCAAAAAGTGGGAAAGTGATAAGCATAACATTAGAAGAGCAGTTAAAATGACTGACCTCACAAATGAAAACTACATTCCTCAGTTTCAGTTGTGTCATTAAACTGTAAAGTAATATCAAAATCTGCTCACTGAGTCTTCAAAATTGAATGGTTTACAAAGGAAACACCAATGTATAACATAGACAAGAAAACAGTTTAGGATCAACTTCTAATTCTGCTATAATAATGTAAGAATACAAATACTTTAGCTATTATGCATTGAATAAACATTTTAAAAAACTACTAAAAACTAGTTAGCCACATTTATATTTCCATTTAGATAAAACATTTAACATGGCATTTCTCAGCTGTTGTATAATAGTACAGCAATGTCTTAGAATATTGAAATATAACTTTTTGCATATAAAAAATTATAACAGTAAAATTTGGTTCATTGTTACAGTTATGCATGGAAAGTGGGCTCATAGGTAGCTGAGAATTTGTTTAGATCTTTAAAGTATGTTAATTTATAGATAGTTCATGTATAGGTCAATATTTCCAATAATGTAGAGAAAATACTACCTGAATTATTTCAATTTCTTTTCAATTCTCAGAATAATCTCAGCTACAGTTGTATGTGTACTTATGTATGTGTGTTTTCATTATTTTAGTAATAATAATTTCCCCCAAAAAATTTATTGAGCAGAGAAAGGTTTATGAGACAAGTTCTAAGGAATAATGGTGACAGTTGTATTTGGTATTTTCACTGGCACTACAATAAAAATGCTATCAAATACTGATTACCACAAGAATCCATGTATCAGTTAGAGATGCTTGTTTCCCAAGATATGAATTACCTCGGAAAACTTTTTTATTTTTCAAAGCAAAACCTATAAACATTTTTCCTAACATCTTTGTAAAATCTAACTTTTATTGTTAAAAAAATGGATTTCAATCAAAAATAGCACTGATTTAGAAACCGACATGTTGTGACTAAGCATTTCTATTCTATTTTATAATATGCTTTAATGCTTGGTGGAGTATCAGATAATTCTTGGTATTTTTATAAGTTAATCTTCAGTATATCTTTGAGTACTTTTTTTTTTAATGTAAAAAGTTTTATTGCTAAGTAAATGTAATTAACATGTCTACCTAAACAAAACATTGCATATCTACCATAGAAGACTGTTTTAATCATTTTAGCATTTGTATTCTGAAATACAATCTAACAAAATGAAACTAGAAAACATAGAGCCTTTTGCAGTCCATTTAACTCACGTCAGAGCAGCTGAGGCTACATGAGAAGACTTCATGAAGCTCTTATTTCCTCTGCCTAGCACGATCTTTCCCATCTCTCACCCTCCCTTTTTACCCACCTTCCTTCAGGTCACAGCTTAGATGTAGCTTCCACAGCTACACGTTCCCTGATGCCCTAGAAGAGCTTAGGTTTCTCTTTTGTCCTGGTGAATAATTTTGGGGAACATCTATGCCAGTAATTAAAATGAAAAAAATTCTTTGTACATTTATCAAATTGAGATCTCATCTACAAAACTGCAAGCTTCTTGAAGGAGCTCCCAAACCCAATAAAGCTAGCTCTCTCAGGCCTTTATCCATTCTTAATTTGTCATAATTTTTCAAAAATTTTTCAAAACAGGATCCTGTTTTTTACCTTGCTCCTTAGTAATTATATGATTTGGCAAAGAACTTAGATAGTTTACCTTAAAATACTGCATTTTTAACAGCCCAGGTAATTTAGTTGCATAACATATTTTGGAATTCTTGAGTGGTAAAAGCTCTGTTTGCTCAAAATATACTACTAGTTCACTACTAGTCTGACTTCTTTATATAAGCTCTCAAATTCATACCATTAGAACTATTTGATTAGATTATAAATGAAGAAGTAGGCACTATTTCCAGAAAGGCATTGCTAAAATGATTTAACACATCTTGTCTTAGAAATTATTTAACATAAAAAGGAAAGCTAACTCTCTTCCCTATCCTTTAACCATTGACCCATTGGGAAAAACATTTATTAATTTTCACTTTGAGAGCAAGGAGAATCTATCTATGAAAAAATGAAAATTCAGACAGGTAAGTTTGATGGAGAAGCAAGCATATTAAGTAGGGGCAATATCTAGAGAAGACTAACCCATGGAGGCATCACACTCAAAACCTGGGGCAACTCAGAGCACCCTACCAGGTTACTTTGGTGAAATTCTTTGGTGGAAGTGAAAATGGGGAGACCCTCAGAGGAAGAAGAAGACTTCAAAGACTTATCATTTTGAATTTAAGGAGAGCAGTGCAGAGAAAAGCCTTCCTTCCTCATCATTTCTAATGTAAATTCTGCCCTAGTGAATGATTCTAGACTCTGAACATCCACAGTACACGGTCTAGCTTGACGATGGGGAAACTTGAAGGAGAAGAGGAAAAAAAGATACTTCACAAACATTTATGATACTTCCAGACCCGCTCTTCATGACAGTAGGAATTCCTTTTACAGAAAAAAAAAATCTCAAAATACACAATGTATAAAACATAAAATGCAAATCCTAATCCCAAATATATCCCTCAAAAGTCATTTTCTTAGCATAATATGTGCCTATAACTTGGTAAGATACCCATGTAAAGTGGTCTCATTAGTAAAGTTGATTAGGAAAAGGTATATATATTCAATATCAAAACTATTAACATTGGGGAATAGCATCTTGGCTAATTACGTAGAGAAACCTGGCGGATAGCCTAAATTCATTAATAAACTAATCCTGATACTATAAAAAAATTGAAAGTTGACATAAACAGAATATACTCTAAATTTATATAAATGTCTGTTCTTATGAAGGTAAAAGTTGAAAAACACAGTTGTGACTGACTTATATCAGTTAATGTTCTAACCATTCAAACCAAATTTTAGCCTTAAAAATTCCCATGTAAAAATATTACCGATTTTTTTTTTACAGAGTATTGATAACTTCAGAACATGAAAAGCATTTTTATCCTTGATTTTATCAAATATAAAGATGATGCTGCTAGCTTTTTTTTATACCATGACAATGAAATCACTGTAAATGTTGGAAGGAAACATAAGTGATACTCAAGGCTAGGGGAATTTTTACATTACGTTGTATTCTATAGACATATATCTTGAAATCTTATGGAATTAAAATATGTCAATATCCACTACTATATTTACCATCTTCCTCAGTCAGTACACTGATGGGTGCACTCCGGACTCCTTCACCTTTGAGGGTACTAGCAGATACTTCGATCAGATATTGGGTATATTTCTTTAGTCCTAAACAGAAATAAAATAGGTAAATTGACACTTAAAAAATCATTTAATAGCATGCAAAAGATAAACTATAAAATGGCTCTCAACTCAACAGTCTTCCAAAAATAAAAGCTAAATGAAAATGTAGTTCTTTGGCAATAGCAGCTCCTATTATGAAAACAAAATGATATAGGATAATGTGGAAAAGGATTGACTTAGGAGTATTCTTTCATATGACCTGCAATCATCTTCTAGCTTATTTAGCCAAAAAGACAGAATTGTCATACCATCTATGAAAATAATTGCACTTAAACCATTTATAACATAATATTAAGCTAATATTTTCTAGCCACACTATCAATATAAATGTACATATCCAACATTAAATTTGTTCTTTTACCTTTAATGTTTTGTGTTAAAGAGGTTGTATTTATAGCTCTTTCCTCATTTCCATTACTTCTCTTGAGATAAATTGTATATTTTTGTATGATTCCATTGGGACTACTTGGGGGAAGGAATGATAGTTCAATCTCTCCAGAAGAAATATTTTGGTAAGTAATATTTTCTGGTGCACTATCAGGCACTGGAAGAAACAAAAATATAAATGCATAAAACAATTCCATTCTGAAATCTATTCTGTTAAAATTCTCACACAAGTGTACTAGGTCATTTATGTGTGAACATTTCCTAGAGTGTGATTATAATAAACGTCCTTAATGGAGTAAGGTGTAGATCAATTATACCACTTATAAACATATAAGAAAATATTTCATTCAAAAGAAAATGCATACTATGATTCTACACAATAACACTTACAGGATGATATATTCATTAAAAGACAATACTATAAGAAGCTATCTTGCATTGTAGAATATGCAGATGCAAGAAAGAAAACTAAAAACACTTAAAAATTGACTCTTCCCTTCATTAATAATAATACAAAAAAGTTCAATAGATTAGTTTTGGTTGTCAATAAGTTCTATGACAAGTCAAGGAGCCCCTCCCAGATATGAGGCTGCATAGTAGGAACTGGTAGCAAAATTGTCTCCTAAGGATGCAGGATACTATTTAATAAAACACTAATTTTCTCTATGTAATAACATTCTTATATCAAATGTAATGTTCATAAAATGGTTATGTATATTCAAGCACAAAAATGTGCGATTCCAATTCTGACAAAGTATTGGAACAGATACCCTAAACTGAATGAATATCTTACTTAAAATAATTACAACTCTGTAAAACATTAAAACAAATTTTCTTTAAGAAATTGTGTGGAGCTGACAAGAAAGTTAGAAATCAGTGGTGACCAGCCATAAAAAGTCCACAAAAAACAAACAAAAAAACTAAAAACAGGAATCCTGAGAAACCTTGGACTTTGTCTTGGAACATGGTGATTTTGCATTTCTATGTTAACATTTGTGTAGAGTGCCAGAGAAAGAATATAAAGCCTTGGGCCAATTGAAGGATGAAGGATACCCTCGAATAAAGAGCTGAAACCTCAAAAGAATGCAACTTTCGCCAGGACCATTATATTGAATTTACATGTTCTAGGGGACAACTTAAATTCTTCTGCAGGTGCCATAGAATTCCATGTGAGTGTTAACTCCTGGACTTGTGCAAGATGGTGCATTATCAGGGAATGGGGAGTGAGAAATAAACCCACCTTGCAGAGACCACAGAAAAGAAACTTTTTTCTCTTGCCAATCCTCTGTGTGGAGAGGTGGAAAAGAAATAAAAATTATGCTGTTTTAGAATTACAGGCCTATCCCCATGAGCATATGTGGTCCAAATCCATGATACTTATATGTAGCCTGAAAAAAACCTTTACTTTAGAATTCAAATTAAAATGAAACTGTAGTTCTGGGTTGCTATTACTCCTAAGCAACTATAAGAAGTAAATATAATATATAATCTTCTCTGGAGGAACTCACCTTCAACTCAAATCACATAAATTTCCCACAGATAAAGTTTCAAGGTATATGAGCTCACTGATAAAATCACTAAACACATAAGCAAATCAGATACCAACAGTGAAAGACAGAAAAGAAAAAGAAAAAACATAACACACACACACAGAGCATTCAGATTTTGAGACTTCAGATATTGAAATTATCAAAGAACAAAACATAAATGTTTACTGTTTCAGGAAATCAAACATTTTAAAATATGAACAGTGAATTATTTAGATAATGTTAAATTAAATAATCATGCAAGTTTGAAGGAGAATCAGATAGACACTTTATAAGAGAATAAAATATTAATAACTGAAAATTAAAATTCTGTTGATGTCTGAAAGAGCAGATTAGATAGAGATGGAGAGAATTTTAGTGAAAAGGATGACAATATTGAAGAAATTATCAAGAATGTGGATCAAAGATAAAAGTTATACAAAATGTAAAATGACAGTTAAGAAACATAAATGATATATTAAGAGTGGCTAAAATAATAGAAAGAATGAAGAAAAAATAGTTAAAGGGATAATGACTGAGAACTATCAAAATTATTAAAAGATATCAGACTTTAAGGAATCTCAATAAATCTCAAGCAGGACTTTAAAAAAAAAATCACATCTAGACCCATCACTGTGAAAATGCAGAATGCCAAAGAAGAGAAGATCTTAATGGCACCAGAAAGAAGAGAAACCATCTACATAGGAATGATAATTAGATAGACAATTGACATCAATTAAAAATAACTGGAATTCTATACCTAGAAAAATTAACAAGAGCAAACTAAAAATATTTAGACAATCAAAAACCGAAAAAGAATGGCATCAATACACCTTCAATAAGTGAAATCGCAGACAATGCACTTTAGGTAAAATAAATAAACAAAAATTAAAAATTTACCAGAGATGAAAGACCACAGTTGTAAAGACAATGGTTTAAAATTATTTGCATAGAACAATTACACTAACACTAATTTGTCAAGTTAAATAATATAAACTAATAATATAAACTATAATCTATAAATATGTAGGTATTATTCCATTAAAGAGTCCTGTTATAAGATTCTTTTCTTTAAAATGAAAGAAATTGAACCATTTTTGTTAGCATGCTAAATACCATGGATATAAAAATTACTACTAATAAATATAGTAGAGAAATAAAATTCAGAAGCCTTGAAAGTGGAGATACAGTACCCTCCCCAATTGTTATCAGTTATGAGATGTTTTGTGTCTAAGGCAGATGTAACAAGAAAAAACTAACAAGAATATCAATGCTTCTAAAACAATGGGAAGGATTATAATTCATTACATAGTTTGATGTGGCAACATGTAGCAATATAATCCTCCTATCCTTTCTTACCCTAAACACCCTAAATCTTCTCTAGTGTCTTCCCAAGCTAAACTATTACATTGAGAAAAATCCTCAACAACTTCTTTGAATGCTTTCTTAACCTTCTGGCTCTGAATGAAATCTTGGACCTACTGAGAACACTGCTATAGTTTAGGCCTCTTTGGTACCAGGTTTGTTTTTCTTCCTTAATCCCTATAATTACAGGGCCTGAGAGTTGTGAGTTTTATTTATCACTCCTCTTTTCCATATACATATCTTTCGTCCTTTCTTCTTCCTGAAGAACCACAGAGACTTTGAAGGCCATTCCATCAGATATCACCATGTGCTACCACTCCTTAAGACAGTCATCTGGAGATGCTCTGCCACTTCTCCAAACATTTTAAAGATTTTATCACAAGGATAACTGAATTCCTCTTTACCACTCTTAGAGATGTCAACATCCATGCAAATGATTTGTCCAACTCCTTGGACTCTGTATTCCTTGATCTCTATAATTCCAATGATCTTTTCCTCCACCTTGTCTTAACCACAGGCTCTCATGGCAACACCCAAGACCTTGTCATTACTGGTAACTTCTAGTATTCCTCTGTTTGGCAAACACCTCCTATCTTCCCCCCTTAACCTTTGTACTCCCAATCCAACAATTCTTTGATCTTCATCAAATTTTCACTGTCACACTCCCCATGTCTTCATTTCCTTACATACTCAGGCTAGACTCCATAGCCGCTATAATCATTATAATCACTTCCTAGCAATCTCCATCAACTCTGTTTCCTGGCAAAATTACAACTTGACTTAAATAAAACTCTGTGTTGGTTCTACAACCTTAATATAATAGCTGAAAATGGCTGAATAAAACACCACTACATGCTGACTAACCCCACTTAAATTTATAACCTCAATCTCAGATGGATCTTTTTCACTGCCTGGCAGCCAATGTATTTTTTTTTTTTAGTTAATGCAGTCCCCCACTCTTCTATGTAAGTTTTCACCATCTTTTCTCTCCACATGCCTCTAATATGCCCTCCCCTTCCTTATTCTAAACCTATTCTTGTTTTTCATTTCATTGAAAAAATATTTAATAAAAACACTCAGAAGAGAGCTACATTATCTTCCTACCACAAATTTTTCTTTAATTGCCTTTCCTTCTTCCTCCTTTTTAAGGCCTATCCCTACATTGCTGCATTAGATTCCATTCACAGTCTATTCAAAGAACTTTACATTTGAAGTTATTCAAATACACAAGCAAACATACACATATTGTAATATATATCACAGTAAAAAAAAAGTGTCTTCGTTCCACTTGCATCTTCAGCTATTGCTCAATTCTATTCTTCACTTTATATCCTCAAAATTTGCCTTTACTCATTTTCTATACTTTCTTACCTATCATTCACTCTAGTTCCACATCAGTTAGGCATCTTTCCCCTTTTTTTCATGAAACCTACTCTTGTGAAGTCACCAATGACCTCCATCTCTCCAAACCACTAACTTATTGCATGTCTTCATCTTACTTTACTTGTCAGCATCATTCGATGCTGGAAATGAATTCCTTCTGCTTGAAAATCTTTATTCACCTGGCATTCTCTTACTATATCACTGGTGACTTCTGCTTTTTCCTTAATTAACTTTGCCTTGACTTCCCCAAATCTATGTGTCATATAGCCCAGGAAATAGTTGTAAGCTTCTTGACATCTCTTGCTACACTCACCCTGATGAGACTTTATCTCATCCCTTGACTATGAATACCAAAGACACAGTGAGGCCTCCAAATTATATATTTAACCCCAGATCTTCTCCTTGAGTTTCAAATTTATTTATCTAATTGCCTTCATAGCAGGCATATGAAGGTTTGAGATAGTTGGATATCTCAAACTTGTTCAGAACAGAAGTTCTGAATTTTCTCCATATTGATCTCTTCTGTGGACTTCCCTATCCCAGTAAATGGCACCACCATTCATTCAGATACTCAGAACAAAAATCTAGTAGTTCAGTTTGATTTTTTTCTTTACTCCCATATCCAATATATTCAGCAATTGTCTAAAATTGCAAATCATATCCTGTTGTTTTGTAATTCTCCAATAGCTTGTCATTAAAACTAAACTCTAAATTTCTTAGCACAGCACCCAGAAATCTGCATGATACCCCTATGTGTGTCTCTCTCCTCACCTGCTAATTCTCTACCCACAGCTCACCCTGCTCAAGTGACAGAAATGCCCTGCTCTTTCTCAATGCTATAAAGTTTCTTTCCTCGTCAAAAACTTGACAGGCAATTTCTATTCCTCATTCTAGGACACTTTTCGTCCTTGTCCTCATGTAATTTAATCTTATACATCATTAATGGGCAAATATAACCTCCCCAATGAGGCCTTTTGTCAGTTCTCCATCACAAATAGCCCACTTATTACTCTATAACTTTCTCTCTTCTTACCAGGATATTTTTTTCTTCCTGGAACTTACCACTACACACAATCACAAATTTGTTTACTGGTTTATTTTCTGTGATTCTTCTAGAATGTTAAGTTCCATGAAGGTAGGGATTTTGCTTTGTTTACTGCTATATCTATACAACCTAGTAAAATGGCAGCACAGGATATGGAATCCATAAAAAATCTGTTCAGTGAATGAATAAATAAGTTCAATATGATATAGAATACATTAAAAAGGAGAGAGAGACAGGTAAGGAAAAGATATAATACTAGATTGAAAAACTCTTCAATCACAAGAAAAAAGGAATTAGTGATGCTATGCTTGAATTTCATAGCTCAATATAACTTCTGATTTTGAAAAATTCTCATTGGAATTTAAGTTGTTCCCCTGGAATTGTCTGCCTACCACCAGTATAAATATGCATTACTGACTCCAGGCTGATATCCTTTGCATTTATATTCATCTATTCTTAGGGGATAGCCAGTACTGAATCTTCAGGTAGATAAACCAAGACAGACTTGATGACTTACTGATTTCAGAGAGTGATGATGCACTTAGAATTTTCTGAAATAGTATAAAGAGTGTTTCTAATTACTGGAGTATTTTGTATAGTTGATAACTTATGAATAAAAAGTAATGATTATAATCAGTTGAAATAAGCTGAATCTATTAAAAATCTAAAGATAAAAGAAATAACTTAGTTCATGATAATACTAAAAAGAGAAGTTACCTTGTGTATACCAAAAGACTATTGTTTGGCATACATAGCTTTAATGTAGGTATGCAAACTTTAAAATGCTATTCATTAATACAAATCAATGTGTAGAGTTCTACACAGAATTTTGGTTAACATCTAAGTTACTATCCACTAGTGGTTTTTGCCCCAAATCAAACATGTTCAAGGTGTTTGGTTAAAGGTTTGCTGTAAAGAAAGTTATGTCTTTAAAAGAAAAGAGAATATTTATAGATCATCAAAAGGGTAATTTGTATGGGAATTTCTTAAAGTTATTTTTTGATTTTTGCTTCATAAGAATGAGAAAATAAAAACTAATGTCGAGTTTGCAAATTGCACATTCTATGATTAAAGTACAAACACACTAACAGATACACACATACACACACACGCACAGAATCAATCTTGTATTGATCTTTCTGTTTGAACACAAGAATATTTTACTTACAAGCATTAGTAAACTCTGGTTCTTTAAAGAAGATACAGCATTTGAACAAATAATTTACTCCTATATGTAATTAGTAACATTAATACATCACTGAGTTAACACATCACTCAATTTCCTATGAAACAATATTAAAGGGTGGGCCCTTGTTTTTTTTAAGAGTAGAAGGTATATTTATTATATTTAATAGGATTATTGAGCCATGAGCACAGACAGATGGTTACAGACAGATGGTTGCTCTTGAGCACACCCTGCTTCAAATGACAACTCGAGGCTTTAATTAAAACTCTAGCTTCCTCTTTTGCCTAGAGAGCTAAAGTTGATGGCTCAATAGTAGCATACGTGATCTAGGAAAAGTTACTAATGTAGATTCCATTGTCTACCATTTCTATCCATGTGGAGAATGTACAGACTTTGAGAATCATCTAATTCAGGACAGAAAGCCAGAAATTAAGAGGATGGGCATTGAACCCTATGCTCTATTTTTAGGCCTCTTTCATTCCTGAGGAGTCTAAGTGTTGAGACAACCCTATCATACCTACCTGACTGGTGGGCTATTGAGCAATGGGATAAGTTGTTTCCCCCCTCTCTTAATTTTTCTAGCTAGCTCAGGGGACTATTAAATGAGCCCTGAAATGCAGGTAAGGAGGGCTACTGACAAGCCTCAACTTTACTTCTCATCTACCATGACTTATGAGTCATTTTACTGAAATAGTCCTAGGTCTCCTTGCCTATAAAATAAAGGATTCTATATGTTTTCTCAGATACTTTCCAAGCTAAAATTCTCATTTTAAGTTAAATCTCAAAAAAAAATCTCAAATTAAACTCTTATATTCACTTATGGTTTACTATCCTTGCCTTAGAATTAAGCTTATACAAACAGTTAGTGAAACAGAGAAAAGATTACATGCATTGTAATAATCAGCAAACAAAATATTATAATTGCTTTATAATTTATCATTAAAATAAAGTGTTCTTGGTGTTGTGACCACATAAGTAGCAAAATGCTTGATAAGCATTCATAAATTTGGTGATTCTTTAATATCATAACAGGATCTTTGAAAGTTATTACTTTCCTTCCCCATGCCGTGCAGAGCCCAAACAGCAAAATATCACTACAACAACAAACAGAAAGATCCTAGATATATTTTATAATTTACCAGCTTTATTGATGGTTTCCAAAATAGCATGTACTATCAAAGGGAAATGGGCTTTTCAATCAGATGAGTTTGGTTTTTTTTTTTTTACTATTTAAAAAATTTAATGTTAGGCATATGGATTTTATAAAGATCTTCAGATTTTAAAAAATATACCAGGAAAAAATATACCAAGAAAAATAGTCATCACCTTTTACTATCTAGTTCCAATGAATCTTTTTTTTTCTTTTCCAATTCAATGTTTTTATTATTGATCAGTTTGATAACCTTATATCATTCTTTTTTTTCTTTCATAGCTATTGTTTTTTTTTATTTTTTTTTTTATTCCAGGGTATTGTGAGGGTACAAACATTATGGTTACACTTTATGTCTTTGCCTCACCCAAGTGCGGGTTAAAGCCATGCCCTTCCCCCTCTACAGTGCTCCCCATATCCTTTAGTCCCTAGACAGTATTTCTGCCCTGTGATCACCCTAGTGTTGATCAGTTAGTACCAATTTGATGACGAGTACAAGTGGAGCTCGTTCTTCTGCTCTTGTGGTGCCTCACTTTGGATAATGTGCTTAAGTTTAATCCAGGATAGTATAAGAGGTGCTAGATCACTGATGGGTTTGGGTTCCAATTCCAGCTCTGTCACTTACCAGCTGAATGACCTTAAGTGATTAAACACTCACCAATTAATACAAACTTTAAGACGGCAGGAAATCGTTTTCTTCTATACTGCTTTGTCCCAGTAGAACCTGGCATATTGTGAATATTTGTTGAATGGATGAACCTCTCAGAGGCCCAGTTTTTCATTAAACAAGATAATAATGACTTAGTGCTTTACTCAAGAATTTTAAAAAGACAAGTTGTGCGAAAGCCATTAACAGAGCCCATGACACTTAGTAGGTGTTCAAAATATACTTGTTTTTTTCCTTGACCCACTGTAAAATAAAACTTAGTCACTACAGAGCATACAGTTTTCTCAAAAATACTTATTTTATTTTTCCATTCTTGGGATATTTCACTTAGTAGAATGCAGAAAACATTATATTTTAAAAGTGAACATGCTTGCTAAAGTTGATTTAAAAAAAAAAAGTGGGCCATATGTTAGGCAATCCCCATGTCCCAGAAGGAAAATACATAGAACAAGTGGTTTTAACAACCACAAGCTATAGAATTAACTGCATGGTCAATCTGGCAGATTATAGGGAAATTTTAAAAAAATAATAATAGTAACAGCAATTTAATTAAAGCTAGTTGAATTGGCTTACATACTGATTGCATATTTCAAGCAAAACAAGTTGTGATTGAAATATCTGACAACTTTAATCCATTGCAGTCCGCCTACATAAAATTCTCATTATATCTCCTAAGGTTTTGTTGGGTCTCACTCCTCTATTTAATTCCAATTATCATCACACATCTATATCCTCTTTTCTCTCTTAATTCTTTTGCTCTTCAGAGACTTCAAGCACAATCAGGGGTGAGGAACCTGCTGCCTTGGGGATCCCTATAAATAAGGGGATTTGTTCTGTGAAGTTTGGATTTGCTCGAGGGGCTACACTTGGGGATCCAGAGGGCCACATGTGGCCTTGAGGCTACAATTTCCTTGCCCCCTATGGTTATTAGTGTATATCTTTCCTACAAAATAATAAATTCCTGAGAGTAGAGACCATGTATATTTTTCTTATTATGGTGTCCCTAATATTTATCAAAGTGTTTGCCTACAATAGGCAACCTAGGCACATTTATTAAATGAAGGAATAAATATTTAACCTCTAAATGGCAGAGATGCCATACAATCTTCAACTCACAAGTAAATTTATTTCTCTAGTGAATCCAAATGCTAAAAATCATTATGCAATATTTATTTTGTTGTCCATGTTGAACCAGTTATACAAAATCAATAGTGGAAGGGAAACGATGAGATTTATGTTCAAGAGAACATTTTAATTCAATTTGTAGAGCACAAAAGGATAGGCTGCTCCATCCGCTGTTAGTATTCATTCCCATCTTCGTTATCCTGTGGTGGGGGAATATTCCTGTACATAAGCTGAGGGGACTGTCCATGTAAATGTTTCAGATCATTTTATGCACGTGTGACATGTCATTAATTAAATAATGGGTACATAAATAAATAAATAAAGCTCTAGCAATGGTTTCTAAAAGCAATCAGCACTTTTATCTGTGTGAAACTCAGAAATTCCCATAGCAGTCAGCACATAAGAACTAATCGATACCTGATTTTCCTCCCAATATCTGCTCCTGAGTTTTATTATACTGTGGAACTGTCATGATCAGAGTAAAGTAAGATTCCTGGTTTATGGGTGGGCTCTAGTTTTCAGGCCACACTAGCCATGCAGTTGCATGACCTCCTTCAGATAAAAAGGTAATAATAATATAGCAGCAATGCCATCTCAGTTGCTAGTTGTTTGTAGGCTGTAGCAGTGGTGAGCTATGTCTGTGTGCAGATTCCCTGTCTCTCGTTGATGAAGGAGGGTGGACGTCTTCGAAATCCTCTCTCTTTTCCCAGAACTGTGGACTTCCTAGCCATGTGAATCGTATTGACATATTCAGTTTAATTTCTGAGACAGTATGCGATGCTTTTGGGTGAGAATCAATCACACCCTGTATGATCGAGTTTGTAACTGCTCTGTAAAGGGCTGTGCAAATTGACCTCCCTGTCAGTGGTGGTGCTTACTGAAAGGAATAAATTGCAGTGTTGTTTTTGGGACCTGGGACCAGCTCTAGCCCCTCAGAAGCACTTGAATGCCCCAGGTAGTGGCCAGAGCCCTGGAAATTCCAGATGAGTCCTCATTCTCTGCCACAGCTGCGGCAGGTGGAGGAGTGAGGCTAGGTGGGACTGGGTTAAGTTAGGTTGGCCTCAGGCTCCACAAAAGTTGGCAAGGTAGTTGTTTCAGCAGGTGTCAAAGGTTTGCTCCTAGCTTCTGAGGAAAGCTGCCCGGAAGGAGTTGAAGTGGCCCCACACAGCCAGAAAGTCTGCTTGTGGAAGTGGGGCCATCTGAGATTCATAATCCTCAAAGTACCCACAAGCAAAGACAAAGGATCTTACCTAACATATGCTATAGACACTTTTTACAAGTGGGGGGAGGGGAAGTCCCATCTAAACAAAAGAAAATACAAACATATGAAGTGACAGCTGCCCCAGATGAGAAGGAATCAGCAAAAGAACTTCATAAGTATGACAAATTAGAGCAAAAGGACACCCCCAAAAGGGAACACCAGCTCTCTAGCAATGGATACCAATCAAAATGAAAATATTGAAATGGCAGATAAAGAATTCCAAATATGGATTGTAAGGAAGCTCAATAAAATCCAAGAAACCAGAAAAAGAATTCAGGAAATGGCTAGGTGTGGTGGCTCACGCCTGTAATCCTAGCACTCTGAGAGGCCGAGGCAGGCGATTGCTTGAGCTCAGGAGTTCGAGACCAGCCTGAGCAAGGGTGAGACCCCATCTCTACTAAAAAAAAAAAAAAAAAAAAAAAAGAAAGAAATTAATTGGACAACTAAACATACATAGAAAAAATTAGCCAGGCACAGTGGCGCATGCATGTAGTCCCAGCTACTTGGGTGGCTGAGGCAGGAGGATTGCTTGAACCCAGGAGTTTTAGGTTACCGTGAGCTAGGCTGATGCCACAGCACTCTAGTCTGGACAACAGAGTGAGACTCTGTCTCAAAAAAAAAAAAAAAATTCAGGAAATGAGTGAAAAATTTACTACATATTAAGAAAAAACACAAGAGAACTACTGGAAATGAAAATTTTCTTTAAGGAATGATAAAACACACTGGAAAGTTTTAAGAATAGACTAGAGCAGGC
>CAUYSK010009256.1:0-10976 GCA_963575035.1 Avahi laniger
CTACTCATGTGCTTTGTACTAGTGGCTAAGGATGGACAACAAAGTGATCAAGCCGAGACTGATTGTTTCTTATAACTGATTGTTTAAACTTTCCAGCTGTCTTACCTATGGTTGAAGTTTTACTGTGCTTGCTTAACTGGAGAGAGAATGGTCCTTACCCTAACTAATGCTATCTGCTTCCGTAAACCTGCTTGCTTAAAGATTATAATCAGTAGCTCGTAACCGGAGTAGGTGGTCCAAGGCAGGTCCGGGACTCCACGGTTATGAAATGTATGATGTAATTTGTCCCATTTCCCGTCTTTATCCCACTTCCCTGTACCTCATATCACGTAGCCCATCTTAGAATAGTATAAGACCCCCTTGCTTTTTTGGCTAGCCACCATTCTCTGTACCTGTACTCTGACAGGGCAGGGTGGTCCCTGGCTAGCTAATAAAGACTCATAATTCGGCTCAATTCGATCTTTAAGTGGTCGTTTCTCGCACTCTGTACCATAACATCCAGTGATGTTTGTTCAGGAAGGAGAAATAAAACATTGGCCATTTGATAATTGATGTGTTCTACAGGGTGCGGTTCAGCTCTTGTCCATTTCCAAAACAGGGGCATAAAAGAGCAAATATTCATCTGTGAATGGAGAGCACATTCACTCTTACCTACATTAAGACTTGTTAGGCTCTTGGGGGATGGGAGAGAAGGAGCGATAATGTGGACAGAGCGTAAGGGAATAAGATCTATCCACAGCATGAGAAACGAAGAGCGTAGTTTCTAATCTCGAAAACTGCTCAAGTAATTTTTGTTCTAGAGGGGTCTTTGAGATAAGGGGAGGGGCAAATGTCTCTATGCATTATGAAGATATGAGCAAACAAAATAGAAAACACACACACACAAAGAATATAATGAGGCCTGGTATATAACACTTACATGAAGGCACAGGGTGTTGACTTTGAACTGTGTTGGAGTTGATTTTTTTCACATTCACATTGTTCTATTATAGAGCTTTGTAAAGACTTTTTGTATTTTGTATTGATCCATCCACATCACACACACACACACACACACACACACACACACATACATACAAACACATACACACAAAAACACACTACTGAATCACCCACTCTTTCCCCAAAAGGCCTCAGAGGACCATACATTGGAAAGGGGATTGTCCAGACCATTTAAAGCATATTGGTGTTGTGCGTTCTTTTAGGTGATTGTTGTTTAGGTGTGACCACAAGAAGAGATGCAGGAGAAACACCAGAAAACAAAGCTTATTACACTCATAGGTCCCAGAGATGAAATGACCACATGCCACGTGAAGTCACAGGGGACATGGCAGCTTTGGGTCTGGGTACCTGGCCCTGAGGATAAAGACATAGAAATATTGCCTCCTGGGGTATATGGGCCAGAGTGGAGAGGTGTGGCTCCAAATTGGTTTGCATCTCAAAGGCAGACTTCCAGCTGAGTCCATCGCTATCTAAGAATTGATTAGATGGACATCTACATAGTTATAACCAATCAGTCGATGATGGTTATGACAATCGATAATCAATCAAGTCATATGTTTACCTAACATAGAACTAAGTTTTGTGAACGGACTACCATGGGTAGATCCACAGGGACAAAATTGTGACTCCATTTCACTGAAATTCTGCTGCTATGTGTAAAATTTCTGAAGTGTCAAGGGCTGATAGATAGCAACTGGGAGAGTCAGTCATTTTCTAGCCAGAAGTGTTTTGTTGTCATTGTTGTTTGTTTGTTTGTTTGTCTTTAAGATGTCAAAACATAATATACAGAAAATTTTAAAAACTGTATAATATTGTTGGTAAATTGAGTTGACTTTGACATACAGCAGAGACCCAAAGCACCATGCTGGTTTTCTATATGAGGACAGATCTAAAGAGAGTAAATAGTAAGTTAAATCATAGCCAAATATCACCTCACAGTGTGCCCACTTGGTCCATCAGCTTATCTAGTAAACATTTCCCGATTTCCTGAAAGCACTATTGGATTTGGCATACTTAGCTGTTAACAGAACCCTCATATTGCTGCTTTTTGTCATAATACAGTGCAAAGGGACCTGGGCCATCTAGGTATCACTATCATAGTAATCAGACCTAAAAGCAATAGATGAAAAGCATTTGGGATGTGTCATAAAACATGTGTGCTCCAAGATGTGTGAGATTAAGCTACTACAAAGATTTTTGAATTGACTGATGAAGTTCTTAGGAGTCCATTGGTCTAGAAATGCTGGGTTACAGCTCAAAAATAAAGAACTAGTCATTGTATCTCAAACTTTTACCACTAAGAAAGAAGGCTAGTGCTTGGTATGCTTTTGGGGCATATTTTATGTCTGATAATACTGCTACAGTAGATTTTACCTGGAAGGCTATTAGCTTTCACTGTGTTCTAGAACAAGAAAAGATTTGGCATCAGGTCTGGGGGGATAGGCAGCCTATCGTTTGAGTCGTGGGACCAGACAGGTCCCGTCATACTGGAGGTTATTTAGGCTAGCAAAAAGGACTGCCTTTTTCTCTTGCAAGCTTTAATAGTAGAGTTGCCATATAGATCCTTAGGGTTCTGGTGTGAGGCCATACCCTCTCTCCAAGAGAATTATCGACTGTAATATGTACAACAGCTCCTGGTATCCTAGTGCGCAAGCTGAGCCCCTGGCCATGGAATATCAAGAGATCATGCCTCCGAAACTGCCCATGATAAACCCAATACTTTCACAGTCATCAACTGTGTAATTACTCACCATAGAAGTAACTTTTGTGCAACCAAGTACCGCGACCAGACCCACGGAGACAAAACTGTGTTCCCATTTCACCGAACTTCTGCTGCTATCTGTAAAATGTCTGAAGTATCAACAGCCAGTAGATACTTTTCTTCATTTCTTCTAGATTATACTTGCTACCATTTAAAAAAATGTATTATTTTACATTTTACACATGCTTGTTATTTTGGAATATCTCCTCATACACACACACACACACACACACACACACACACACACACGTACTGAATGGACGGTAAATTCACAGGTACAAAAAAACAGCTATTTTTCTCTTAAACTTGTTTGAGGGTTAGAATAATTCTGTATATAGATTCAATTTTCTTGTCGATTTTAAAGAATGTAATGCAATATGCTAGTATTCAATATTACTATGAGAAATTTGAATTCTGTCTCATTCTTTTTCTTAAAAATAGCCTATATTTTTCTTTCTTGAAATTTCACTCTAAAGACTATCATCTTAGTACTACATTGACCCGTTCATTCTGAAGACTAATGCTTAATTTTATTTTTTCTATTTATTTTTCTCTATTATTTCTTTGCTTGTAGCCTCCCTCCACTATTTTTCTCTGTGCATTTTGACCTTTAATTACAAATCTAGCCTAAATCTAGCCTCTTGCCTTCGCGACTCTTAACTTTTCTGTCATATTTACCATTCTTTATCTTTTTTCCTCTGTGTTCCAAAAGATTTCTTCAAGGTTAGTATTTGGATTACCTTCTTAATCATTTGTCCCACATATTCTATTATACTGTCTGTTCATTTAAATTTTAAATGATTTTTATCATTTTTTTTATTTTTAAGAACTCTTTTTATTCTCTGCTCTTTCATAACAGCTGGTATTTGCTTAGAGATACTATGTCTTGCATTTCTCAAGGGATATGAATTTGAATTTTTAATGTCCTCTGTTACTGTCTGAAGTACGTCTGTTTCTTTCAGGATCATTTGTTCTGTGTGCTCATTTTGGTCCCTCT
This sequence comes from Avahi laniger, assembly GCA_963575035.1. NCBI lineage: Eukaryota > Metazoa > Chordata > Mammalia > Primates > Indriidae > Avahi > Avahi laniger. The sequence continues at coordinate 3,762 of CAUYSK010009256.1, forward strand.
GTTTCATGCTCATAGTTGCTATCAAATTTCTGATGATTCTTAGCTTGTACTTATGGACGAAAGGCTAGGTTAATTAAGTGTGCGGTGTGAATTGCCTCTTCAGTTGTAAAAGTACATTCACAAAAGGGTCTTTCCCTTGAATGAAACAAGTGACAACTCCCTCTAAATAAGTTGGAGGAATTTGTCCATAGGTAGGCATCTCCAAAACGTGCCCAGAGGGTGAACAGGTAGTCATACTGGGACTCTCATAATCACTCTAGAAGAGTTTTATTCTGGAATTGGATTAATGTAACAAACAAATCTGGGCTGAGCTTTTTGTTTTTTCATTGTCTCATTGAAATGCGGAAATACTTTGAGCTTCAATGTTTTTTTCATTTAGCGCTTCAAACCTTTAAACCCACAGAAATGTCTTAGACAGGCTGCTCTCAACGATTCTGTACAGGTGAATGTTAGAGAATGTGATTGGCCCAGGTATTTAGAATCTTTTTTTTATTTTTTTATTTTTTTTTATTTCAGCATATTATGGGGGTACCGATGTCTAGGCTACATATGTTGCCCTTGCCCCCCCTCCCCCCCTAAGTCCGAGTTTCAAATATGTCCATCCTTCGGGTGGTGCGCATTGCACTCTTTGTGTATGCATGTACCCGTTCCCTCCTCCCTTCTCCCCCTTCCCCCTCCCCCCTGCCCAACGTCCAATAGATGTTATTCTCATATGTGCTCACCATCAAATTGGTATTAACTGGCCCAGGTATTTAAACTGTGCTTCTTTGAATACCAAGATGATTACTCTAAGGTCATTTTATGCTTTTTAAATGTTTTTAGGTGGAATCTTAAGCTACCGTCAATTTTCTTTGAAAGGAATTTATATAGTTCTGGTGCTTGGGTTGTGCTTTCCTTTTATAGATCTGCCATCTCAAAAAAACGTGTCCTCTTTGATTCTTATCTTCCAGAATTTTTTCAACATTTTTATCCTCTACTAACAGCTTTACATCTCTCTAGAAATGTCTTGGGCTCACCATTTTTATTCTGTTTTGTGCCCTTTTTTATATGTATTGAGTCCAAAACCTTGAATTAGAATTCTTATGGATAGTTTTATTATTTATTATAATTGTCAAAGGTTTCACATCTGCCTTTGAATAAACCGAATAAGTACACTTGACAATTATAGGGTTTAAAGACCTATGCTTTAAATTGCAGATAAAATATCATAATGAAATCAAAATTTCACAATTAAATTTAAAAGAGTAATTATAAGAATGATCACTGAGATAAGTATTTTAAGATATAATTGAAGAATATATTATAAGATGCATTAGAAAAATACATTTTTCTAGATATTCAAACTATAAATAGTTGAAAACCTCTTTATCTTTATTTAGCTCCATAAAATTAACTACTTATGGATTGAGCTTCAATTATTAAGGAATGGGAGAAGTTGTTAGATAATAATTTCCTATTAATTTGTTTTTAAAGTATCTGAATTTTTCAAGTTAAAGAATGTCATAAGATTGCATGGTGAGCTTTAAAAAAAGTATGTGTTTCTAAGTATTTATCTCTCTCAGTCGGGGTTTATTTGCTACTATAAAATAAAATCAAAACCAGAAACATACATTTATTCCTCCACAGATCCTCATTGTTCTTAATTAATTATTATACAACTAAATGCTATAAATTTGAGCTTCAGTATATGTATGTGTTTATTTTCTCAAGAGAATACAACTTTATATGCTTTATATATTATATTCTATTTAAATTTCTTGTAAACTGATAATAATACTCAGATTCTCTCATTATTACTTTTTTAACAGTAAATCAATCCAATGTTTGTTTTGATTTGATTTTGAAATATTCTGTTAGCTACTTGATGAATTAATAATTTTTAAGCATTGACTTTCCCTATGAAAGTGAAAATTATAGCAGCTTTTATTGTTAAAATGATGATGGAGAAAATAATGGATGGAATTTTGAGGGCATGAATTTTAATGTTTATAACCAACTTTTTTATAGCACATAGGTTGAGAAATTAAAACACTGTCTTCTAAAATATTCAGCTGAAATTATTTGCTCAATAAACAGCATACTATTTTTGCAATTGAAGGATTAAATATAAATATCTCAGCATTATCCTCATTAAATTGGTGTATGGAATTTAAATTTCTTGTGAGATCATAAAAATTGTTGTCATAGTGAAATTGGAGGATGCTATATTAAATAGAAATATATATATAGATACACATAAACATACATGTATATTTTTTCAGAGGTCATTGTAAAAGTATTTATTAATATCCTTTACATTTGTCACTCTAGAAGCTAGCATAAGATGTTAAATATGTGTTGATATACTTCAGTTTCTATAGGATTCTAAATGTGCAACTTAATTATTTTCATTTTTCCTTGTCAAGCAATTAAAATATGTCAAATATTAGGGAATTGTTTTTTAATAATAATCTATTGAATTGTTTTACTATATACATTTTAAATGGAATTCAAATTTAATACACTAGTTTTCAGATATGCAAAGAAAATAGAGCTTCTTTGTTTTCTAAATAGGTATCTTCTTTTTCACGAACTCCACTAGGAATAAAGGAGGAATATACATTTTAACTTACCAGTTTAATATGTTCCCTTCTCTTTTAGTTTAAGATCTCTTCCAGATAATTTAGTCTCTTGCAGGTAAATGTTAATCTGCAACTCCTCTTTCTGAAGGTTGTAATCTCTATATATGGCCATACGGGGGAAGGGAGGCTTGCGTGACACAGTGGTTGTAGGTAGTTGACTTTTTAGCTATATGTGAACGTTTTTGTGTTACTCTTCTTTTCCACTGGTCTTTATGACCATTGCCTTCTATTTCTTTTCTTACTGGTATTACCAGTAACCAAATAGCTGATGCTTCTGCCATCTTTCCTCTGGAACAAGTGGTCATTTCACAATTTTACTATAGAGTTAGTTTTACCCGACTCCCCAAGGCCCTAGTAGCAAAACTGTAGACTTCACTAAGCTACCATGGGAGAGTGAGAACTTCCAGATCCTTATGCAGCCAAGGGAGGCTCATGAGTGTGAAGTTTGACTTTCTTAATGCTCTGACTTGAGGGCTGCAGCTTGGCCATGCAGAACCTGCCACTGCTGATTAATGTCTAAGCTTCACACTCACTAGTTTAGCAACCATTCCTCCTTAGCCTTCTTGTAATAATGTGGGGCCTCCATGCTGGAAAATCTTCTCTAATAGTCACAGACTGACAATGAAGTGGGGCTTGGAGCTTTTGCTTTACCCTCATGGCCCACTCTAGGTTTTGCCTTTTTAATATTCAGTCTCTCACACTAAAGACTTTTCACCTTTGGACAACTCCTTGGAAACTGAGAGTGACTTTCTCAAAGTTTTGATAACAGATGGTTTAGTCAATTGAGAAATTACTCTGATGCAACCCAATAGCTGCCTCTGGGCAAGTGCATAACTTAGTAAATAAAAGCAGACAAAATAAAGGAGGATTGGGAATATATTGATAATCATCTGTGGAAATATAATTTGTCTTTTTTTTAAAATCCTTAAATGTAGGGAATGTCTTTAATGTGCATATGATTTTAATTTAAAATTTATTTGAATGAATTTTAGCGAGGCAGAAACAAACTAGTCTGAGATAAAAATATATTAATTAAATACAAAATACATTACATTAAAGGTTATAGCAAAAAAGTTGATTATTACTTTGCAGATGGTTGATTTTGTAACACGTGCAGATTTGGGGGTAGTACAAGGTCTGCCAGTTTCTCTAAGCTTCAAGCTTTTACAGATTGAAAATGGTATGAGGACTCTTAAAATTTGGGATTTCAATGAGATAATGCGTATGAAAACATCTAACATATTGTCTGTAATTTCTATACTCCTTCCCTATCTCTCAAATGTGTTTATTTCTGGATTTCTCTATATTCTCTCCCAATGAACCAGTGTCAACGAGCTATCCTCAGGCTGGTCCACTGCAGTAGCCATAGGTTTATCTCTTCTCCAAATGGCAGGCAAAATGATTCTTGTAAAAAATTCATGTCTGATTTTATCACTATTCTACTTAAAATTCTTCCATGGTTAGCTCTTTCTCCTAGGAATAAAGTCTAAGACTATCAATCAAGCCTGCAAGACTTTGCATGATCTAGCTCAGCACACATTTTTGTGTTCTTTATGCTCCAGTGATATGTTACTCTTCCTTCAAAGGTATTGTTTTTTTCTGTCTCCAAATACTCACACCTGTAATTTCTAAAGTCACAATATTCTTCTTCTTCTTCTGTCATTGCTAACTATTGCTCAACCTTCAGAGTTATACTTCTCTGCCACTTCCCCAAACAGCTTCTAAGACTCTCCAGACTAATATTTACATCCCCACTCTATTTTTAGATAATATCCATTACTTCTCTTTCGCAAAATTGATCATATTCTTGATCATCATTTCAGTTGACACGCCCTTCTAGCTTCCCTCTTATGCCACATAACATCAAATTTAGCACATTTTTACTAACAAATGAAAACTGACATTTTAAATTTTCTACTTATCGGATTTTATTATTTTTTAAAAAAGACTACATGCAATTGGAAATGTCTAAGTCACCGATGATTTAAATTTCTGTACATTTCTCTATAGAGATAAATTAAGGCAACTCAAAGTATGGATGTGTGTGCATTTCCTTTCTGATCATAACATGAAAATAGTCTGCTGAAAGAATTAATTTTGAAAGTGCCACAAAATAGACAATGGAAAAAATGAGGTGAGTTCTCATTTTTCAGACTTCTGCGTAAAAGCTTTTAAATTCATTGACGGCAACAATATCTTTCATTTCCCCTATCTAAGAGTAAAGCACCGTTTCTTAGTAAACAAGCCGTCAGAGAACTCATATGTCTATTTGATAGATAAATGAATAACGTCAAAACGAATGTTCTGCTTAATGGATGTACAACTTTTCTAGTATCCGTTCGTTTGTGTGTGTGTGCTGTAAGTGTAGGTGGTCTTCCGGTCAATGATACTTCAGCTGAGCATGACATCAAGCGTACATAACAAAACAACCTCCTTGGAGAAGTGGTAATGGAGAACAGGTAATGGAGAACAAGACAGAGAATCATGAGGGACGTGAACATGCCTCATAAATCTGCAGCGACACTGACAAGATTACAACTTTGAGAATGACCAAACTTTCCTCTTCTTCATGCTGTGCAGTAAAAGTACTAGGCTAACGGACTCACTCTGCCAAAGCCAGTGTCCAACCAATGCATAATTTTTAAAAGAAATATTTCTACATTGTTCTATGTTCATCTATAAAATGATAGTGCTTTCATCTTAATCCGGTTTATTCAAGCTATTCTCGTTGGATTTGGATAAGTTACAAAATAACAGTTTTAGCTAATAATTTGCAGATATTATTACTACTACACTGGAAATTCACATCAGTGTTTATAAAAGTTTCGTCCCAGTTAGGCTAACTTTTCAATTCAGGGAAAATTTTATCAATTTACTTGTAGCCCAATGTGCACAAATAAATCACAGGATTTATATTCAGAATAAACCTACTTTTAATCAATTACAAACAGTTAGGATCTAATCCTGAATCTAAGTCCCTGAGGTGAGGAAAATTTGATAAAGAGCTATTATTTTACAAACCATATTAATATTAATTTATGCATTTTATTTGGTTAATTTATACAACTATAATAATGATTAGCCAGTCATCAAGATAGTTTTGATCAATGACATATTTCAATGGATATGGGTAAAAGAAACAAGCCAAAGTCATACAATTTCATAATGACATTTGAAAGTTTTCCTGTAGTCCAGAGTGCCTTTTGAAATGGTACTAAGCAATATTAAGGCATGAAGAATTATTTCATTTTAATGCTTTAACTGAACAACAGGATTCAAACTTTTAGTTGATTTAGTACCTCTCATGTCAAGTTATTCAGAAAGAATTCACCACAAGACCTATAGATACAGAAAGTAGATTTGGGGTGATGTCAGGCTGGAGGTGGGACTAGGAAATGACTATATGTTTCTTTTGTAGAGTCTTGAAAATGTCTAAAATTTGATTCTGGTGATGCTTACAGCATGGTAAGTGTATTGAAAATCACTTAAAATGGGTAGATGATATTTCAATGAAGTTAACAAAAAATTCACAGCAGTTTAATAAAAGCCTCTTGTCTTATAAAAAGGGTTTGTGGGCTTTGAGTTCTTCTAACATTAGGCATTACTTTTCAGTGTCATAGCTGGTGGAGGTTTTCTGTAAATCTGCAGGGGTCAGGCTAATATAAAGCAGATTAACATGAGAACATTTATTCTTCAGTATGTTTCAAGAACAGTAGGCAACACATTCCCTCATTTTTCAAAAGGTGTGGAAAAGATTTTTGATTATCTGATATTGAATAATGATACCAAAATATTGAGATTTTTGCAAATCTCCACACTAATTTCAACCATAGCTAGGGCCAAAAAGCATCAATTATAAATATTCATGGAAGTATATCATATTCGCAAACAATTGAAAACACATCTGAGCCATGGAGTTGATCAGGATTATACATCAACCTTTAATGTACAATTTAAACTAAAGTGCCATATCATAATTTAATTTTTCAAAAGCTTTATAAAATTTTTTTTAAATTGGCACCCACAAGGGAGGTATTGACTATTATATTTTAAAGGCAGCCAAGGAGAGTTTCAATGTGTGACTAGTAATCTCCTTATTAAAGTAAATAGCATATTTAGGAATGTGTGGGATTCTCAACACACGTAATGAAAGTACTACTTTTTCCCCTAGTTGTGTTATGTTTTATCAAAAATACACACACACATGCACACACGGTTTATAAATCCAGTGGTACCCAAAGACTTGTAAACAAAAAGTCTCACTGCCCCACTTCTCCCTGCTCCACCCCTACAATTATTTTTTTTTTTTTTTGAGACAAAGTCTCACTGTGTTGCCCAGGCTAGAGTGCCGTGGCGTCATCCTAGCTCACAGCAACCTCAAACTCCTGGAATCAAGCGATCCTCCTGCTTCAGCCTCCCAAGTGGCTGGGACTACAGGCATGCGCCACTATGTCCGGCTAGTTTTTTCTATATATTTTTAGTTGTCCAATTAATTTCTTTCTATTTTTAGTAGAGACAGGGTCTCGCTCTTGCTCAGGCTGGTTTCGAACTCCTGAGCTCAAACAATCCGCCAGCCTCAGCCTCCCAGAGAGCT
>CAUYSK010009257.1:0-15081 GCA_963575035.1 Avahi laniger
CTCATTCCTTCAGTCCATTCTTCGTAGGTTGGTAGGTTTGTATGTAGTTTAGTTGTTTGCTTTCTTCCTTACTTCCTTCCTTCCTTCCTTCCTTCCTTCCTTCCTTCCTTCCTTCCTTCCTTCCTTCCTTCTTTCCTTCCCTCTTTCCTTCCTTCTCTGCTGCTTGAGTCAGAATGGGCATAATTCTTGAGTTCTACCCCAAACCTGAAGACTGGGGGGCCCCTGCAGGACCCCTCCTCACTTGTGCACACGCACCCCCGCAGTGCAGGGAGTCAGCGATCCACGGGGCAAACCTCGACCAGTGGGGACAGGAACCGATCCTTCCTTACCTCAAATGAATAATTCCGAGGCCACTCTACATGGCTCCTTGGAAGGTCCCAAAGGGACAGAGTGCCTGTTTCCCACAGTGACCAATTTGAGAATGCACGTTTGTGTCGGTTTTTCCTCCTTTCCTGTCTCACGCCCCCTGTGGGGTTACTCCCCGCGCCCACCCCAATACCTTCACTCAGATACCGTGCTCGGCTCTTGCTCTCCGGGAAGAATGCAGGCTAACAGAGTAAATTTAGTCTTTCGACATCTGCGTATATAGTTTGAAGTCTCAAATAACAAATGATTTCTGCAACCAGTTTTGCAAGACTAAGAGAAAAGGAGCTGTTGAGAGTCGGCAAGGATTTAGCTGTGATTAAGATATAAATACATGATTTCTGTGTTGGGCTAAGCAAAGGCAGCAGCCGAAATAGCCCTGCTCATGAGATCAGCTGTTTGAAGCCACCGTCAGCTGACTGAAAGCCGTAATTTCTCCTGCTGCCCTCACTCCCTATGGAGAGCTGTGTGATGACTTCTCCTCCCCTTTGCCTTTTTTAAAAAACCTTACTTATTTTTAAAGTGTACAAGTCAGTGGTTTTTAGTATATTCGCAAAGTTGCGCAATCACCACCGCTATCTAATTCCTGAACGTTTTTATCACCCCAAACAGAAACCCGTATTCATTAGCAGCCACCCCCAGTACCACCCTTTCAGTCCCTGGCAACCACTAATCTACTTCCCCTCTCTACGAGCTGGCCTACTCGGGACGTTTAGTATTAATGACATCACTTCATTCGCCGCCTTTTGCTCCTGAATTCTTCCCCTCAGCAGACTGCTTTCAGCGCTCATCCGCGTGGCAGCGTGCGTCCACACTCTCGAGGTTCTTTCCTCCTGACGCCAATTCTTTGACACCAGCTGGGGGCTGCCAGTTCACTTCTGACACTAACTCCTGGAGTTAGCGTCGGACCCCACAGGATCAAGGCTCAGTCCCACAGGCCTGCCCCACTTCAGATGCCGGCTGCGAATGGCACGCCCCGGCCACCCACGTTTCTGCCCCACCAACCACAAATACAGGGGTTCCCATGACACCTCCCTCAGGTTCAATAATCCACTAGAGTGATTCACAGAACGCAGGAACGCGCTTTACCTGCCAATACCAGTTTATTATAAAGGAGACCGCTCAGGGGAAGAGATGCACAGGGCAAGCTACGGAGGGGTGGCGTGGGCAGGGCTTCCACGCCCTCTCCAGGGCACCCCCCCACCCCAGCACTTTGATGTGTTCGTCCTCCCGGAAGCTCTCTGAACTCTGCTCTTTGGGGGTTTTATGGAGGTTCCGTTACACAGACACGGCTGATTAAATCATTGGCCGTTGGTGACTGAACTCGATGTCTGACCCCTTCCCCTCCCTGGAGATGGGGCTGAAAGTGCCAGCCCTGTAATCATGGCTTGGTGACCAGCCCCATCCTGAAGCTATCAATGTCCCTCCACCCCCCAGAAGTCACCTGATTATTATAAACTCGGGTGTGGCTGAAAGGAGCTCTTTATGAATAACAAGAGACACTCCTGTCACCCCTCACTTAATAGACTCCAGGGTTGCAGGAGCTCTGTGCCAGGAACCAGGGACAACGACCGAGAATTTCTTTCTTTCTTTCTGTAGATAGAAATTTTTATTTCTTCCATCTCTTTCTTATTTTGGGGGGTTTTGGGGGATATATATTAGTTAGACATATTTTTGGAGTACATGTGATATTTTGATCCCTGTATACAATGTGTAATGATCAAATCAGAGTAATTGGGATATCTATCACCTCAAACATTTATCTTTTCTTTGTGTTGAGAACATTACAAATCTTCTAGCTATTTTGAAATATACAATAAGTTATTAACTATAATTTCCCTACTATTGATATACTATGGAATTATTTCTTATTATACCACAATACTTCATTCCTTAGAATGAATAATATCTTTATGAATAATATTCTGTTGTATGGATATACCACATTTTGTTTATCTATTCTTTGGTTGGATACAACCCCTGTGGGTTTTTTCCACCCTGTGGCTACCGTGAATAGCACTGCTGTGAACATACAAGTTTTCGTGTGGACTTGGGTTTCCATCACTCTAAAATAGATACCTAGGAATGGAATTGCCGGATCTAATAGTTACTCCATGTTCCTTTTTGAGGAACTGCCAAACTGCAAAACTATTTTCCAAAGAGCTTATAGATATGTATAACATTCTATATACGCTATTTAGGTTTTACCTCCTAATTAACTTCATAAACTCCTTGAAGGAAGGAACAGTGTTCTAGTTCCCTGCATCTACTGCAGTACCTACTTTAATGCCTTACGCCTTGTAGGAACTCAGTGAGTATTTACGTGTAAACATGTAATCAGGACAGAATGTCCTTTATCTTGGGAGTCAATAACAAAAACAGTCTCACTGTCAGCTGGTAGGCGGACACACAGCTTTAGCTATAGCTTTCCTTACTTAACACACGGGAAAAATCCAGACAACTGTTGGTGTGCGTATGTCGTGGGGAAGGGACAGAGTAGGTGACAGTGTGGTGGGCGGTGACGTAAGCGACAGTGGGATTAGGAAGAACGGCTTCCCCAGTCCTCCTGGTCAGTGCTCGAGATTCCCAGATAAGAAGAGTCCGTTCTTATTCAAAGTGATGTATCCAACTTAGACCACATTCGCAGACTGGTGGTGATTCAGGAGTCCCTTCCTGTTCTGCCCAATCCTCTGTGTGTGCTTAGAGAAGCTTACTCCAGAAGTTAGTCAGGACTCTTTCGGTTTCAAGTGCCAGAATACCAACTTAAACTAACTCAAGCCAAGAAAAAGCAAAAAGAAAAAAGAGCTGGGGGAGGAGAGCCTCGGCGTCGTGTTAGAGTTCCCACGCCGCGCGCACAGCCTGCCCGAGTCTACCGGCCCTGCTTCCTTCTGGCCTCGTTCTCACAACGGTTATTTCCACTTGGCAGTAAGAGGTCCCCTGGCAGCTCCCCCTGTCTCTCATTATCTCTTCGATATAAATATATCAAAAATAAACATGAATATATCAGGAGTCGACTAAGTTCTGCTTCTCAACCTGCTGGTGACAGTGGTGGCCTGACGTCAGGCCGGAGCTGGTTCTTATTAGGGTCGAAAGTCTGGAGATACCCTCGGAGTCGTCCACTGGGTCAGTGTCCACTGCCTCTCCCTTCACCACGATTCCGCGGGAAGTCTGGGCTCACCAACGTGCGCCTCCATGTCCAGGCAGCAAGCATGGCCTCCTGTCTGTGCTGATATCGCCCGTAGCGTGATCAGAGAGTAATCCCTGCACTTTGCTTTTGGACCTGCCTTTTCGTCCTGAGAGAGGCCTGGTGCTGCTGGGCAGCCGTTCCTGGGACAGGACTCGAGGGGCAGGTGAGGCCGAGCCCAGTGGTGTGCAGGGCGGGTCCGGAGCACTCTACCCGAGCTCTTTCTTCAGCTGACCCCGCCATTCCTTCTGGGCTCATAGTAGTAACATAACACTTGGTCTTTTCCAACGCTAAGAAATGAATCCCTGCAACGATAATAAAAACTGGGTGCCTTCACAAGCTCAGCTCAGCTCCAGAGTGAGTTCAGACTTCCTTTATCCCCTCTGCCTTCTGACCCTCTGCAGCTACTTCTGTGATCCCCAAAACTTTTTGAGTTAGGGAAGAGAAGTGGAGAGGACCTCACACCGTCATGTCCCAGCGAGAACTCCAAGGAGCCCCAGAATTCTAAATTTAAACCTGGCCAACATTATGAAAATATATTTGTCTGTAGAAAGATACAAGATTTTAACAATTTGTTAGCTTAATTTAGAAATTTTAAATATGAAGCCTACAATTTGTTTCCTCATCTGTGTTCATGCCTTGGGCCCTGCAAACATTGGAGGCAAACCTGTCTCTCTTTTTCCCTTTTCTTACTAACTCTGCTCAACTATGGTCTTGGGCACCCTCGGAAACAGAAGGGGACCCAAAGCACTTGCTTTGCCCAGTCGTGTCTTGGACTTGTGTCGGCTGTACCTTCTGCGTCGGGGCATCACTGATAGCGTCAAGCCCAAGCAAGCAGACAGCCTGGGAAAGAGTACCACGCGACTGACGGATTTAGGTCTTTTTGGAAAAGCTTGCCAGGTGCGAAAAGGAAGAAAAAGAGCACGTCAGTGTGAGCTACTAGAGGAAATCCTGTTCGACAGCTGCAAGAAGCCCAGACGTGAGGAGCAGGGGCAGCACCTCGTGCGAGAGCTCACCTACTGGGAATAATCACCTCACTGAGGAGCTCACGGCTTTGCAGTCATTGTCACGCCGCCCGCCCGGGAGGTGAGATATATTGTGGCTACTTGAAGATGAGGAAATAGAGGCAGAAATATGACCCATAATAAATGGCTACAAGATCATAACACGCAGCCAGGACCAGTTAACAAATTTGCAGGGCCCAGTACAAAGTGAACACGTGGGACTCTTGTTCAAATATCATGAGGAATTCCAAGACGGTGACAGTGAGCATCGGAGCAAGCAGGGGACCCTGTGGGACCGTGTAGATCACGTGCCCGTGAAGCCAGACCTTTAGGTGGTTACAGGTAAAGCCAAGCGTGGACCTCGGGTCTCCTGGTTCCCAGTCGGGTCTGAGAATGTCCCAGGCAGATCCGTGGTCGTCACACCAGGGTGCACCAACGCCTGTGGTTCCTCCGATGCTTTTTTGTGTCTGTGAGACTTTTCGGTTGTTTTACTTTGCTGTCATCTCTCAAGCTTGACAAACACTGGGGTGTCTCTCTTCCTATCAAGAGTCAGTCCCTCCACACAGGGGCAGAACCACATTTTGTGGGGGCCTGAAACCTATCTAATTCGGGGGTTCTCTTTACAAAAAAGAACACAAAATTACAAGTAAAAATCGGCGTTGAAAGGGGCAGTGCGAGTGAGGCGGCCGGAGGCTTCGGCTCCATCAGCTTCGCGGCGGCCCTCCCTCCTCCCGCGCCTGCGTCCCCGCGCCTCTCCTGTCCTGTCTCCGTTCCCCTGCTCTGTCCTCTTTGACACCTTGTCTCTCTGCGGGCACCTTCCTCACCTTTGATGTCCTCAGAGCCAGCCTTCTTGGAAGAGTCCAGTCTTCACACGCTGCTTCGCCTTCCATTCACCCTTCTTCCTGCTCCCACCTGGCTTTTCTTCCCACGCCTCTACCGAAAAATGGCTTTCGTCATGTTTCTCCCCAATATATGGCTTGCTCCTTCCTTGACCGATGGGTCCGTGCTCGTCTGCGCTGTTGGACCTCTCAGCAGCACTTGTCACGGCTGGGAACTGTCTTTCTTCAAGCTCCTCTCTCTCAGTGTCAGTGACGCCAGTGACACCACAACCCCCTCGGTGTCCTCTTAGGTCTCCGAGTGTTCCTTTTGCTCTGTTTTGCAGGCCCCTTGTCTTCCACGCAAACCCTAACAGTATGAGACACGAATTAGCTAAATCCCACGGGGCTCGGTCCTGGGGCCCTCGTCTCTTCTCTGTGTGTGCTGCCTTCCTAACCACGAGACAGTGACATCCGTAGCAAGAACTTGAGGAGGTGAGGACATGTGGCCGTCTGAGGCGAGAGCCTTCCAGGTGCTGGGGGGGCAGCAGGAGGCCAGCGTGGCCGGAGCAGAGACAGTGACAGGGAAAGAAGCCGGAGATGAGGGCTTGGGACAGATCATGGTAGGCCACGGTAAGGACTTTGGTTTTTACCTGAGCGAGGTGGGCGCAGGGTGACCCGGTCTGACTTACATCTTATCACTGTGGAAGAACAGATGCACAAACGAATGAGTGAGAAAGAAATGGGGACCAGAAGGAAAACAGGAGAACTAGCAGGACCTTACTTAACCTGAGAACCAAGAAGCAACATTAGAAATGGCCTCAGTCCCCCTGCTCACAGCCCTGAAGACACGAAGGCCGCTGGAGGTGCCCGCGTGGCTCGCGGCTGGCAGCTCTCTCCTCAGGCTGGCAGCGCTGCGGGAGGGCAGGGAAGACGCTAGAGCTCACGAGAAATGCAGCTGGTTGCTGGTGAGACCAAAGGAGGACCTGAAGCAGCTCCTTTGTCAATAGAAACCTGACCCCTTTCAGTTTGGCCAGACGATGACAGCCATGGCTGGGGATGTGAGGGAAACCTGCCAAGCTCGGGCTGCCGCTCGGCCCAGACGACCTTCGAGAGAGGAGAGTGTCTCCTGAATGCGCAGAAATGAGCCAGAGAACAGGGGAGAGCTGACATTTCTCATTAGTATAACACGCAGACTGTGTCAAAATATGTTGCTGAATCTATTTTGTTCTCACCGTGAGAAAGCAAGACCTAGCAGTAAACAGAGGAGGAGTTATAATTGTGGGTTTAGAATTTAAGGAGCTCCAAAATGACTCCTTTAGATAAATTTATCTCTGCTAATCACTGTTTACCTTCACTGTATTCTTTTCTTTGTAATTTTTTTAGAATGAAAATAAATTCTTCCTGATCATAAAAAATAACACATGCACATGGTTAAAAATTCCAGCAATACAAAAGGGTATACAATGCTAAGTTGTCCAATAATATAAACATGTAAAGTTTCCCTAAATTCATCTATGTCTTTAACCCTATCATAATAAAAGTGCTATCAGAATTTTTTCAGAAGTGGACAAGGCAATGTTAAAGTAAGTGTATGAAAATAGTGATGAAAATTCTGAAAAGGAAATATAACAGGGGAAGATTTGTCCCAGAAGATTAAATTATAAAAATATCATAATTAAAAGTTTGGTAGTGGTGCAAGAATAGACAGATTAGTGGTATAAAATAGTATGCAGAAACAGATCCAAATGTACACGGAAATTGAGCATAGGACAAAGTAGAATTCCAATAGAAGCTAGAATTCCAAATTTTACATGATGTCTCTTGATAGTTTTATGTTGAAAACTAATTTAAATTTTCAATACTGCCCAAGCCAACATTGTGGGGGGCCCCTGGTGTAGGATCCCCGGTCTAGATTAACACCACAGGGGCCTCTCCCTCAGCAGATCAGTCCAACGTCGTCGTGAGTCCCTTTTAAGATCTCACTGTCTTCAAGAGATGCAGAATGAGGGTTTCTTCTTAGTCATCCGGAAGCTCTTTCTCTCTCTCTCTCTCTCTCTCTCTCCCTCTCTCTCACATGTGTGCACACACACAGAGGCATGCCCAATATTAACTCTCACATTTTTACATACAGTACAGTTTGGAACTACATTATGGAAGAAAAACATTTCCTCATATGCAACATAATATTTAATGACCCCTTCCCAGCCCAAATGGGAATAGCGCTTTAATTTTTTTGCACAGAGCTGTGTCACTTCCTTTTCTCCTCACCTTATATGGTAACACTAGGCCCAGAGTCCACCTGCACAGAAGCAGGAGCCCGGACAGAGCTGTCCACTGATGGGTGGCCACACTGAGAACCCTAAATAGCTGTCAAATAAGTCCCGTCTCTGCACTGCAAGCCAAATCACATTCCCAGGCAGACATATCCAGGAGGAAAAGAGGAAATAGGAAAATGTATGATCCACTTGTACAAGAATCTCCTCCGATGAGTAATTGTGAGGTAAGGATAGGGGTGATTCGCCTGTCTGGGGGACAGGGGTTAATCTTGAGTGGTGGGATTTGGGATGATTTTTGTTTTTATTCTATGTGTTTTTCTGTGTTTTCTAAATTTTCTACAGTAAATTTATATTGCTTTTATGAATAGGAAAAGAATAATAAATGCTATAAAAATCATTTAGTATGTTAATTTTATCTTCCTAACTAGACTATAGAAAATTCCTGAGAGAGGGACCCACAAGGGAGTCACGTTTTCTTTTTCTTTTTGTGGTATCCTTTCCCATACCTACAGTTTAGGGATCATGATAGGCGCTTAATAAACCCTTGCTGACAGTCATTCATTTGGAGTTTTCTCCAGAGCTAGTCCTGATTAAAGTCAGTAGGCAAAAGTCTTGGCTGGGTGAGAATGACTCTGTGGATCTGACTGGAAAGCAGGCCTATGGGTTGGGCAGGCTCTGCCCTATATTGACCTCATAGGCCCATCATCATGCCCAGTGGGCATCAGACTCATAGTGCTGCATTCCAGGACTCTGCACCAGACCTTAAGACTCCACAAGAAAATGATTAATACTGATAAAAAAAATTCAGTAAAGTTGCAGGATACAAAATCAACATACAAAAATCAGTAGCATTTCTATGTGCCAATAGTAAACAATCTAAAAAAGAAACCAAGAAAATAATCCCATTTACAACAGCTACAAATAAAATAAAATACTTAGGAATAAACTTAACCAAAAAAGTGAAAGATCTCTATAATGAAAGCTATAAAACATTAATGAAGGAAATTGAAGAGGACACAAAAAAGAGGAAAGATATTACATGCTCATGGATTGGAAGAATCAATATTGTTAAAATGTCCGTACTACCCAAAGCAGTGTACAGATTCAATGCAATCTCCATAAAAATACCAATGACATTCTGAAATTTATGTGGAACCTCAAAAGACCCAGAATAGCCAAAGCCATCCTGAGCAAAAAGAACAAAACTGGAGGAATCACATTACCTGACTTCAGATTATACTACAGAGCTCTAGTAACCAAAACAGCATGGTACTGGTCTAAAAACAGACATGTAGACCAATGGAACAGAAAAAAGAACCCAGAAATAAATCTACACCTCTGTAGTGAACTTATCTTTGACAAGAGTGCTAAGAACATACAGTGGGGAAAGGACAGTCTCTTCAATAATGGTGCTGGGAAAACTGGGTATCCAGGACTCTGCACCAGGGGTCTGCTATTTGGCATCATTTTAAACTTCAGTGTTTACTGGTTTCCAACAGGGATGCCACTCACAGGTTTAATACTGAGTGGTGTGAACATCACCTATCAGCTTAAATGTTACAGAAGAAGCCTCCTCTTATCTCCTTACCTAGAAGTAATCTTTTCTTCCTCTAAATTTTATTACATGCAATTTTTATCTCCATATCATCCATCATCTTCTAAATTTGTATTATAGTTTTTATGCACATGTCTTATCTCCCCTCATGGAATGTGTGTTTCCTGGGATCCAAATCCATTCTTCTGTTACTTTGTCCTGTAATAAGATAGCAGCCACCATGGGTCAAGCAGTTCCTCGTGTACCAAGCCCTTTACAGGGACAATCCTGTTTAAACTTCTCAACTACTTCCCATGAAGTAGGTGTTTTTTACCTCCATTTTACAAATGAGAATGTGAAGACCAGAAAGTTTAATATCTAGTGTAAGGTCACACAGCTACTAAGGGATGGAGCCTGGATTCAAACCTGTGTAACCTGACTTTGGAGTCTATGCTCTTAGCTCCTGGTCCATCCCTTGATAATGCTTTCTGCACACTGCAGGCAGCAAAGGTACAGTGGATCCCTGTGGAATGAATTCGTTACTCAGCTAATACAAGAATGTTGGGCAGCTGTTTGCAGTCCATCCCAGATACCTCTTCTGACCCACACCATTAGCTAAGACTAAGGGATTTAGGAATAAAATCTGGCTCAGACCTTTGAGCATCCAGACCACTATCAAACCAAATTCCGCCAAGATTAGCATTAGTAACATCAGAATAACCTAAGACAGTGCTTCACAATCCCATGCAGACCAAGCTGAGTCTGATAACTTCCTGAGGAGGAGAGGCTACGCATCTCGAAGAACTCAATTTGTAGTCCGTTGAACCATGGTGTTGTGTGTGTTGGGGGAGAGGGCAGATGACCCACCTTGCAGGGTTATTGTGAGATTTAATGAGACCATGCGAAGTACCCAGGACAGGGCCTGGTACGCAGAAGGCACACCACACACGTTAGCCCTGCCCTCCCCGCACCCTCACCCCCGCTTTGCAGCTGAGCTGAGAGAAGGCAGAATGCCAAGAGGAAAGATGGATGGATGACAGCTGGCAACACGCCAGATGTTAGTCAAATTCCACAGGGTTCAATGATTGTAAATCGGAGGCGTCAAGATCCACTCCCAAGATTCCAAAGAGCAGCTTTTAGTCCCACGGGAAAAGTTAGTCAGGAGAGGGATCAGTGAGAGGCCTAATGGGAGAAGGAGGAAGTAGTTATTCGTAGCAGAGGGTGAAATTGGTTCTTGGGATTTGTTCACTGTAATGAGTGACTATTTTGTTGGCCAGAATTGGATTCACTGAAGGGCGTTCGAAGACCCATAGATCTCACCAAGTTGCCTGCATTTTACTGAGGAATGGGAAGATTAATTGCAGGCACCTGCCAGTCTGGTCATCCCGTTTAAGGTAACCAACCCTGGAAAATTCCTCTCTCATTCCAGAAACTGCTCAGTCTCCTGCCTCTGTGAAGATTGCACATCTATCCAGAAAAAGGCAGCTCAAGCCTTGTTTTTCCCAAGCAGTAGAAAAAGCCAATCTCGACAAAGCTAGAAGTTCGTCCTAAGAATCTGGAAAGTTGCTTAAAAGATATTTCAACAATCTATATCTTAGATAAGCCCCCCCGAGACAGACTCTAGACAGAGATGTGCATACGGGGCCGGTGGGCTGGTTCGTTTTTGAGGGGAGCACAGAGCAGCATCTCTGGGTGGAGGGAGAAGTTGAACCACAAGAGGCCACTGCAATCGAGGCCTCGGCTGAGCCCAAGGGGCCTTTGTGTCCCTTACTGGCCAGTCGTTTGAGGCTGGCTGGACCCCAGGGAAGGGGTGTGACCTGTACAAGGCAGCTCCCTTGCTGAGGCCCTTCCAGGAGAGGGATTCAGCTACGAGGAGCCAACAGCCAGCACTGCCGCCGCAAGAATCAGAGCATCCACCGGACCCGCTGTGCCGCAGTGAGGCACACGTGAAGTTCAAAACCTAGGAGAAAGTTTGGTTAATTGATTTCCAGGAGGTGGGGGGTTAGTGGGGGGAAAGTGAGAGAACCTCATCTAAAAGCACAGATTTGGAAAGGGAAGGGGAAAGGGCCACGTTGTCATTGGCAACTGTCTGCCCCGGAGATGGGCACAGCACGGGCTGGGAGACTCTTGGAGTGCGGTCCGGCTGTGTCCACTGTTGATGGAGAAATCTGTGCCCTTGGGCGTAGAGACTGGCTCTTGCTCTGTCTCCAAGGCTGGAGGGCAGTAGCGCAGCCATAGCTCACTGCAGCCTCAAAATCCTGAGTTCGAGCGATCCGTCCGCCTCAGCCTCCTGAGCGGCTGGGGTTACAGGCACAAGCCACTGTGCCTGGCTGCATTTCTTGACTGTGGAAATTAGGAAAGTAGAATAAACAAACTTCTGCCCCTGGAAACTTACCCCAGGAGCCTGGAATCACAGACAGTGCACGGAGTAGGTACTCAGTAAGTGTCTTTTTCAACTGAATCGCACTGTGGGTTGGGGAGCCTCGCTGAGGCATCCACTGGCTCTCTTTGCAGACAGTAGGGAAATTTTTCTCGTAGTAAATAAGCGCAAATATGCCCGCCTCAATTTAATCCTATAGGGGTCTAAAAGTCTTATTCGTAAAGTTTGTCAAGCCTCTGGAAGAAAAGGTGAGAAGATGAGGGTCTATCAGACCTTGGCAAACCAAAAATCCCAAACAAACAACATCACCCAGCCAGCCGTTCCCTCTGTGGCTGAGCTCTTATAGTCGCATAGCATTTTCCTATCATAGATCACTTAGGATCTGTCTTATATTTGAAAACTTTTGATTTTGTTTCTTTGTTTCTAAAGCTGTGTCTGACTTCTCTACCAGGTCGTCGATTTCTGGGAAGGAGGATCTCCAGACTCATCCCTCCTCATTGCCCCATGGTGAGAGACGACATTCAAAGTAGTTGACGCCAGTACAGCACAGACAGCGGCCAGCCCAGGGGACACAGGACTTCTGCAGTTCGCGTGGCCACACTGGCACACATGCGATATTTGCTCTGCACACGGAAAGCACCCAATAAACAATTACTGAATTGAATTTTACTGGCTTAGCACTGGCACCTGATGGACTTCTTCCAGCATTCAGGCAACTATGTCTTGTCAAAATGTGATCATAATTATTTTTTCCTCCTTGATTTAGATTCTGTAGGTGTCTGTGCATGATTTTGAAGAACTTTGCAAAAAACAGGACATACCATACCTGCCTCATCTGGCATGGTAGCCCCGAGCCATATGTATAAGGTCGATAGATAAAATATGGGATGTCCAGTTAAATTTGAATTTCGGATTAAAAAAAGAATAATTTTGTAGTATAAGTGTGTTCCAGGCAATATCTGGAGTATACTTAAACTACAGAATTACATGTTGCTTACTTGAAATTGATAATTAACTGGGCATCCTGTACTTTATTTGTTAAATCTGGTAACCCTACACAACTGTCTAAATTTATTTTATTTTTTATAGGTAAATGCTGTTTATTTTGAGCATCTGGGTGCAGGTGGGTGGAGGCCGAAAAAGTCATCCACCTAAATTTAAATTAATTAAAAATTTAAAATTTAGCCCCTCAGTATTACTAGTTGCATTTTAAGTGCTCCATGGCCACATGCCGCTAATAGTTACCATCTTAAACAGCACCGCTGAAAATCATTTCCTTTGGCCACCACTTTTGCCAAGCAAAAGATAGAAGGAAAGTTTTGTGTGTTTTACAGGTTATAAAAAATATATATATTTGGGGCTGGGAAACTGCCAGGAAACCCTAGAAGGCCCCTTCTGACATAGCCAAGAGCCACAGTCTTCCCATTCCAGTCTGTTACTCTTACCGAGCGTGCAGAGTATTTACTGAAGAAGTAGAAGGCACCTTTGCTCCAGATAAATGAGTCGCCGCGAGAGAAGGAGCTCTTGTGTATCTACATTTGTGGAGATAGTTGTTCTGCTTTCCTTCTGGGACTACCAAGAAATAGCTTAGCTATCAGATCAAAGCAAATGAAATTTTAAAAGGCTCTAAATGAAAAATGAGTGTGTTATTTGGCTTATTAGTATCATTCTTCATAGATTTTCTTAAATTAATAATCAGAGAGCATCATCAGCTAGAATATCTGCTTATAACCCGAGTCATTGATGAACCTGGTAAACACAGCAGAAGTACTGGCTCTCTTAATTAGCCTTTTGGGAGAAACCGTGTTTTGAATTGCTGCCTGCAGCCTTTGGAGTCTTATAAGAGGCAGGAGTAGATTAAGATGTAGAAGAGATATGTACCAAAAGCTGATTTTTAGATATGATTTGGTGAACCTTAAATAAAACCTGGCTCACAGGCCAAATGTGACCAGCCAAAAATGTTTTAAGTCTTTATCATCATCAAAGGCAGGAATCATAAAGAAAATGGTTGATAGACTTACACAGATACTAAAAAGTTGTACATCAAAGAGTCATGAAAAGTAGGCCAGGAATTTGAGTCTAGCCTGAGCAACATAGCAAGACTCCATCTCTAAAAAAAAAAAAAGAAAGTTATAAAAAGCAAAATAAGGCTTGATGACTTAAATTTGAAAATATTGCTACATATGTGACATAGTTGGCACTCAGCAAATAGCTCCTGTATGAATACATTTCTTTGAAAGAATGTTTGACTTCAGGACTAATCAAAGAACTGCAAATTAAAATAACAGTGAAATAGCATTTTCACCTGTCGGCTTGGCAATAATGAAAAAACAGTAAGACTCAGTGTCGGTAATGGTGAGGGGAAATGTGCCATGTTACACACTGTTGATGAGGGGGTAAAGTGGCATGAACACTTTGGTGGGCAAGTGGCAACATGGAAAAAACTTTGTCTAATACCTCTGACAGCAATTTCATTTCTAGGTAGCTATTCCAAGAAAATACTTACAAATGCCCCAAACCACGTGTACAATGGCAATGTAGATGATGAGTCTCTTTTGTTTGTTTGTTGGGTCAATCGTTGTGATGTGCCCTCTGTCGCGCCGCCCTGACCAGCAGGAAGGACGCAACACTCGAAGTTCTTCCAACAGCGTTTTAATGGGGCAAACGGCGAAAACCACGAAGCAAAACAAGCACAGGCTTATATACTGGTGAAGGCTAGGTGGCAAACTGTGATTGGACATGCCCTTAGGGTCCTCCCCAGGAAAGGCGTTTCTCTGCTGGCGCATGCGCTCAATTGATGTTTACCTCAAAGTTGTTTGGTGTTCAGCGCCATCTTCTAATGGCGTCGACTGCAGCGCTCCACATTCTAGTCCAGCAGAGAGCCAACGGCATGAAGTAACTAGATAAATATGATCTATATTTTGGTTTTGATGTTATATATATAAAAGAGAAATACAGTGGAGATGTTACGCAATAGAAGGAGATTATTTAGTTCCCATGGTAGCAAAAAGTAGTTTCCTTCCTTATAAAGGTAACAAAATGATTAACTTGTTAGTCCAATGTGAAGGGATAATATGGTTCCAAGTATGTATGGTTCCTTTAACCTGGACAAGACACATTGTCAGATATTTCAATTAATATGTACTAAGGTCATAAAATCAATTTCTTATCAGCCAAAAACACTCATACAGTAAATTTTATTTTCCAACCATAATCTCTAAATTAAATCTGTGTACCTAAAAAATACCGTGCAGAAACTCAGTCATTGGGTTTTCTCCGTGATAACATTTTCAAAAATGGCACAAGGCTTTGTATGTTATATTTAGCCTACAATGTTTGGTTAGAGTCTAATCTTCCTAGAGAAAGTCATTATCTCTTTCCATGGCAAATAAAGAACCAAAGTGTTAATTTCCTCCTTAAAATAGGTACGAGAACAGTTCTAACATTTTTTCAGCAATTTATTTGGAAAATTTTAAACAACTAAAATCTATGAAACTGTATACGAATCTGTATTTCTTGGTA
>CAUYSK010009259.1:0-17876 GCA_963575035.1 Avahi laniger
GCTACTCGGGAGGCTGAGACAGTAGGATTGCTTGAGACCAGGAGTTTGAGGTTGCTGTGAGCTAGGCTGACGCCACGGCACTCGCCCCAGGCAAGAGAGTGAGACTCTGTCTCAAAAAAAAAAAAAAAAAAAAAAAAAGAAAAGTGTGTAGACACCTGAGTTTAAGAACTGAGATTCATACCAGCTCCCCAACAATCATCTCCCCATAACCCTGCAAGGTAGATATTATCCTCCCATTTTGCAGATGAGGAAACTGAGGTTCAGGGGGCTACAGTGACTTGCCCAGGGCCACAGCATTTGAACCAGAGCTCTCTGGGCCCAAATCCACCCACTTTCTGCCGTGACACATAGATAGCATCCTGCATCCTGGTTCCAAACCAGAGGATGTAAGCTTTTTATTAACTGCCAACACAAACTGGACTGAATTTCTTGCCTTATCTACCTCAGTTTCCCCAAAAGGATAATAGCCACCTAACTCAACTCAAAAGAGTTATACAAAGATAAAAAAACAACAGGACCACTCTGAGAATGACTGTCACCTACAAGATGTGGGAAGAATCGAGTGAGTGCCCTGAATGGATAATTGAGTTCAAAGCCATGGCCTGCGGCCCTTGGAGACACTGGCTGGGCTCTCACGGGCAGTGGAGCAGGCCCAGTGAGGCCTGGCCATGAGGGGAAGGCGGCATGTCTCACTGATTACCAGGGAGTCAGACAGACATGAGGGCTGCGGGGCGAACTGATGCCCCCACTCACTCGCTGTGTGTCCCTGGGAAGTAGTCACCCTCTCTGATCCTCAGTCTCCTCATGTGACATATGAGAGACAACACCAACCACTCCTGACCAAGATGGGGTTCAAATATGGAGAGCATGTGGCATGTAGCAGGTGCTTAATAAACGTGCATTTCTTCCTTCTCTCCCCACTTTTGCTTGTAAGGTGTTAGGATTTGCAGGGCAAGAGCTGCTCTCACAGGTCCAAGACCTTGGCCCTTCCATAACTCGGTTTTTCCATCTGTTAAATGGACTCCAGAGGCCCAAGTGCTGGGGCCAAATGCCATTACTTCCCTGGGGAAGGGGAGAAGGAGGTAAGGTGAGACCAGGATGCCACACGATCCCTCGGGCCTGGGGACGTAGAAAGACTTCCCGGATATAAAATCGGGAGGTGTGAAAGCGAGGAATTCACAGATGCGGGAAATTCATCTCACAGCGCCACGGCGATGGGTGAGGACCAGAGAGTGTGTGTCTCGCTCCAGGCCAACGGTGCTTCCCTGGACATGGCACCTCACACTCTGAGCCTCGGTTTCCCCTTTGTAAAGCAGGAATCCTCATGGCCACGTTGCACAAGGCTGTGAGGATTCATGAGATGCTGCACGTGGAAAACGGTGCCAGACCTGCATACAGCAGGAGCTCAGCAAGTGCCAGCCGTCCCCCTTGTTTCCATTGTTACCGTTGTCTGATGAGCTGCCTTCTAACTCTGTCACATCCTCGCTGTGCTGTTGGGCACTTGTCCCCACGGGGCCTGGGACTGAGGGACACACCAGATGCAGGGAAGTCCCGAGCAGTTTGACTCTTCTGACACCTTGGGAGCAGTCAGACCAGGAGAGGGAAGGGGCCACGAGATGAGACCGAGGTCCCTTCCTGGGCTCCGACTGGCTGCCTCTTCCAGCGTTCCCAACATGGTCTTCCAAGTCACCTGGGAGCGTGGGTCCCCAACCTCGGCCCCGCTCATGAAACCGTAAAGTCTTGAGTAACATCCCATCTCAAGTTTTTCTCTGTTTAACTTGTCAACCAAATAGCTTAACTGTCCCACCCGCTAATATGATCAGCAATTATTTACTTTGGAGAGCCCTGAAAGACACCACCAGATTGCAGACTTCTGAATTATCTAGAAACCCATCGCCCAGTCATACGTTTCCTGATTCCCACACTATAAAAGAGGCTGCCCCTCAGCAGAAGAGAGTAGGAGAGAGAGGAGACCGGGAGAGCCGCTGAGACCTCTGGGAAGCCCAGGTGAGACCTGCCCTCCTGCGGCCCCTCTGATGCCCTTGGTGGCAGGGGTGGCAGGCTCCTCGCTGTGGGGTCGCACCGACGGGCTAAAAACTCAGGCTCACTCACCCGGGGCTTTGCAAGAGAAACAGGACTGGCCAGTGTCGGGGCTGTGGGGACGGCCGTTCACTCTGCCTTCCTACGACACCGGTAACACTAATACTGAAATGAGCGCTGTTCATGCTCTAAATCAAAATCTCCAAGGGAAGAGTTTTAACTTGAGGTTACCAACGTGGTCACAGATGATCCACAAACCCCCTAAAACTGCCCACCCAATGTCGCACATTTGGATGCATTTTCCTGGGACTAGGGTCTCTGGCTTCCATAAGATTCACAAAGGGTCTGTTGCCCGAGAGATTCAGAGACCCTGGTCTAAGATTACCTCCCTGGGGAGGACCCAACTGGCTCTTTGGACCAAAAAGACTTTTCAGCTCCAGGCAGCCACCATGAGGAGGGAGCTGGGGCCGAGTCAGCCAGTGGATGGGATTATGCCCAAAGCAGCCAGTTGTCTCCAAGGTGTAGCCACCAGCTCTGGCTTTGGACACCCGGACCAAAGAGACCCAGGAGAGGATCAGTGGTATCTGGGAGGCATCTGGTTCAAAAGGCAGCCAAATCTCGGGAGTTGCCCCAGGGTTTCATCCAGGGCAGCCTGAGGGAGCAGAGAAAAGTGTAGAAAAGATAGAACGTACGTTTGTGTGCTGGCTGAGCTGCCTCCAGCCGCAGGCCCGCCATCCATCTGTTGCATGCCCTTGGGAAAGTCACTGTTCCTCTCTGGCTCCCCAGTTCTCTGTGTGTGGTGAGGATTTCGGGTGGCCCCAGGATTTCCCCAACACAGGTTTGCC
Source organism: Avahi laniger (assembly GCA_963575035.1). Classification (NCBI taxonomy): domain Eukaryota; kingdom Metazoa; phylum Chordata; class Mammalia; order Primates; family Indriidae; genus Avahi; species Avahi laniger. The sequence goes on from CAUYSK010009259.1 coordinate 2,886, forward strand.
TGCGATGGTGGCCATGGCCCCGGGACGCGATATCGTGTGACTCGCGAGGGCGTCCACAAGCCATCACGGCCCGAACCCAGGCCACAGGACTTAACAGGGATGGTGGCAAAGCAGTTCAGGCCTTCAGCCGCTCGCATGCGTAAGCCTTGTCGTTTGCTCTGCCTGGGCAGCAGGCTCCGGGCGCAATGGTCCAGGTCATCGGGCGCAAGGCCAGCTGGGGAGTAAATCTGATGGTCACTTATTTTAATAGAGGCCTCTGGTTCACACAGCTCTGGCTTCTGATCCTCTCTCCACTGTGCACTTGTGACCTTGGGGGAAGTCACCTGCACTCGCTGGCTCTCTGTCGCCTCACCTGTGCAATACAGGTGATAGGTGCCCACGTTTAGGGTTGTGATGAAGATGAAATCAGTCACCGAGCGCAAAGCAGTCAGCTTGTTGCCTGGCATGGAGAAGTTGCTCAGTAGTGTCAGCTGTTACTAGTCACACACCCCTGGTGTTCTGGGGAACAGGACCTCACCCCCCAGGGAACGAGGGCAGGTGGTGGATAAATTCCCCTCTGACATCCGTGCCATGTCGGACCTGTCATTCTGTCCACAGATACCAAGAGAGAAGATGTTTCCAATCGGGGGCCTCCTTGTCTTCTGTGGGCTGTTGGCCCAGACCATGGCCCAGCTCGGAGCCCTGCCCTTGCCCCTGGGCCAGGCCCTGCCTTTGCCCCTGGGCCAGGCCCTGCCCTTGGCGGTGACTCCGGCCCTGCCCTCGAGTCCCACAGATCTTGCTAGAGGCTTAACAAGTGGTGAGTGAGTCTGTGACAGCCTCTTCCAGGTGTGTGTGTGTGAGTGTGTGTGTGTGTGTGTGCGCGCGCTCTCCACTGTCCAATGCGGGGAGGGATGAATAGGGGAGAGGGTCTGAGCTTCTGGAATTGCCAGATCTGACCCCCGGAGACCTGACGCCAATTTCCAGGCCTCAGCAGTGGTCTGCTCTCTGGTGGTCTGTTGGGTGTTCTGGAAAACCTTCCGCTCTTGGACATCCTGAAGCCTGGAGGAGGCACTTCCGGTGGCCTGCTTGGGGGCCTGGTTGGTGGCCTGCTTGAAAAAGTGACTTCAGTGATCCCTGGCCTGGACAACATCATTGAGTGAGTTGCCCTAAAATAGGACCTTGGTCCCCACCAGGGAAGCCCAGTTGACGATCTTCCAGTCCCAGGCAGTGACCCTGTAGGAGGGAGGTGGGTGGCCCGAGGTGGAGTCAGCACTCAGTCCTCAGACCCATCTCCAGCCTGGCGGGGGACCCCAGTCCTCTCATGCCAGTAACTGCCCCACTCCTGAGCGCCTCCTGGGGCCCTGACATCATCTGAAATCCTCACTGCAGCCCTCTGAGGTTGAGTCAATAATCTCCAGTTTACAAATGGGAAAACCGGGCTGTGCTCACACAGCCAGAGTGATGCATCTCACTCGAACTCACTGAAGTCCAAAGCCAAGCCTTTCCCGCTACACTGCGCTACCTTGCTCTCCCCACCTGTGGAGCCCCTTGGCACAGACGGCCTTTGATGTGAGCAAGAGAGCCTGAGCTGAGCTACCCTCGATTGTATCATCAATGTGACTAAGAACAATGCGCTGCCCATGGAAAGACCTAGCATGGGGTTTCCCGTGAGGACCTGAGAGCTCTCTAAGCAAGAGCCATGGAAAGCTTGGTGGCCGTGAGCTGGCAGAGCCTGGGTCCGTGAGAATGCTGGTGCAAAGCCATTTCAAGATTCCTACCACCCAGGCGCTCGCTCCCTGACTCGGAGACAGGCAGAGACACTTCTGGAGCTTGGCCTCCAAATGTACCATGTACTTGCTGGACGACCTGGGACAAGACACTCTGTCTCTGTGTGACGGTTTCTCCATCTGTAAAGTGGAGACTGTAGTCCCCACAGAGAAAGACTATTGGCAGGACTGGAACAGATGTGACTCCCCTGGCACCATGGCTGGCTCAGAGAGGACGCCTACTTCCACCCTTTCTGCCTTCTCCCCGACTTCCTGCTCCTCCAACCTATGCTAACAGTGGTCACTGACCTGCCATTGAAGGCCGTGGCAGGATGCCCAATTCCTACCCACAACCATCTGCGCAGGGTTTTCTCCAGTTGCCCACGCACCATCCATCCATCCACTGACCAATCCATCCATCCACTCATCCACCCTTCCTTCCATGTAACCACCCACTCTCCCATCCATCCACCCACATAGCCAGCTACCCACCCTCCCGTCAATCTGCAGCGGCCACCAGTAGGGACTGGCCACTTTCTTTGTAAGGCTCTGAGCTGCCATACAGGGTGCAAATATAATCCAGACACGGTCTCTATCCCAGAACGCCTCACGCACTGGCGGGGAGGAAAGGGCAGTGTGTGTCCAGTGTGGTCCAGGGCAGAGGCTGGGAGAGAGTGGTGTGTGACTTGGAGCCCATGTGGCTTTGGCTGTAAGACGCCCCTCCCGTCTCCCCCATCCCGGGTGGGGGGCTCTACCGCCAGGTTGAGTGAGATGGGGTTAAAGATGGCCTCTGGGTTTGGGGCTCGAGGAGCTGATGCTTCTCCCTCAATGTTGCTCCCTGGACAGTCTAAAGGTCACTGATCCCCAGCTGCTGGAACTCGGCCTTGTGCAGAGCCCCGATGGCCATCGTCTCTATGTCACCATTCCTCTCGGCCTGAAACTCCGTGTGAAAACGTGAGTGGATCCCAAAGCAGGATAGGAGGATGGCTCGCCAAGGGAGACCCCGGTGACCATGGGTAGCTAAAATGGGGGTGTGGGAGTCTGGACCTGAGCCTCCAACTACTCATCTGCTGCTGTGCTGAGTGACCTTGGGTCACTTGGGAAACTCATTTGACCTCTGTGAGCCTTGGTTGCTCCTGCTGGACAATGAGATAAGTATAACTGTGGGTGAGATGGAGTGAGGCGAAGCTGGCATCCCTGGCCAGGGGGAAATCCTCTCTGCTTTGGAATGGGGGTGAGCAAACACCAGTGGGACATCTCCTCTGCAGGCCCCTGGTCGGAAGTCTGTTGGAGCTGGCCGTGAAGCTCAACATCACTGCAGAAATCTTAGCCGTGAAAGATAAGCAAGAAAGGATCCACCTGGTCCTTGGTGACTGCACCCACTCCCCTGGCAGCCTGCAAATCTCCCTGCTTGATGGGTGAGGCCAGAGGGGTGGCCGCTCCTGCCCAGAGACAACAGGGTGTGATGAGGGATGGATGGTTGGAAAGATGGGACAGTGGGAGAATGGATGAGTGAGAGCACGGAAGGGTGGGGAGACGATGGATGGATGGATGGATGGATGGATGGATAAACAGATGGATGGATAAACAGATGGATGGATGGATGGATAAACAGATGGATGGATGGATGGATGGATGGATAAACAGATGGATGGATGGATGGATGGATGGATGGATGGATGGATGGATGGATACAACAATAAACAGATGGATGGTTAGATGCTTAGGTAGATGGAGGGAACGATGAATGGATAGAAGTATGCATAGATAAATGGATAGGTAAATAGTCACTTACGCCTTCTTAGGCCAGGCTGACAAATTTTAGGGTGGATTTGGCAACAAGAAATCTGAATTGAAGCCCCTCCAAGGATGGGGAGCTGGGGAGACAGAGAGGGCTTCCTGTGTGAACTTGGGAAGTGCTTCTCCAGTTTGTGTCGTAGCTTACTTCTCTGTAATATGGAACTTTTAATACACCGGGGTTACCAATACAATCCACCAAGATAACAGGTGCAAAGCGCTTTGTCCTGTCAGGGCTAAAATAGACATGGAGCCTAACTGGGTTACCTGTTTCAGTGACCTGTCACATGAGAAGACTGCATCATATGTGTTATGCAAGAATTGTCCACGTCATGGCTGACATTTGCTGAGCACATACATTGTGCTTCACATGTGTCATCTCACCGTATCCTCATGACAGCTACACGCTAAGCACTGTCCATTCATGGACTCTCATAAGTCTTGCTGACACCTACCGTGCCCCAGAGCTGTGTGTTTCTGCGCACACCTGTGTGTGCTGCTGTGTGGGCCGTAACTCCCTTTGCATAGGCTCTTGCTATTCGCCTACATGCAGGTGTGCGTGGATAAGGCCTGGTTTCAGAGACTGAGTGTTGAGACTGTGGGGTGCACAGTGGCCCCTCTGAAGCCTCCGTGCCAACCGCAGGCCTCTGCATCACCCCATGATCCTTCTCTTTCAGACTTGGCCCCCTCCCCGTTCAAAGCCTCCTCGACAGCCTCACAGGGATCTTGAACAAAGTCCTTCCTGAGCTGGTGCAGGGCAAAGTGAGTGGGCCAAAGTGGGGTCCTGTTGTCCTTGAGTCTTAGAACTTCTCAGGCTGGAAGAGAGCCCTGATTTGAGCAGGTCTGAGCCCCTCCGTTTGATGAGTAAATTCCATCCATCCATCCATCCATCCGTCCGTGTTTCTTCTTTCCATCCTTCCAAACGCGTTCATTGCTTCCTGCTCTGCACCGGGCTCTGGCCTCTCCGCAGTGGCCCCTGCCCTGAGATGTTCCCCGTCCAGCCTTCTAGGCCCACAGACAGTCTCCCAGCCTGTGCCTGGGCGCCCAGAGCCGGAGCACACTGCCCTGTTTAGAATCAGATGCTGTCGCAGAGTCAGCCCGGGCTCCAGGTGTGGTTCAGGGCGCTTCGCAGCACCCTCGTGCCTGCAGTTTCTGCTCGGGCCTAATGTGCGTGTGTGACTGTCGCTTGGAATGAAACACTTTCAGAAAAATGATAGGAAATCTTCCTGGAGAGTCTATCTGGGGCTGCTCCTGTGCCCAGGGTCTTCCTGCAGCTGCCGCTTTGCCTGACTCCCCTCTCTGTCCTGCGGCAGGTGTGCCCTCTGGTCAATGGGGTTCTCAGTCAGCTGGACGTCACCCTGGTGCATGACATTGTCAGTAAGTTCCCAAGATCTCTCCCTCTGCAGGAGCAGTGACTCCTCACAAGGGGCTTTGTCCCTGCACGCCACAGGACAGCTGGGACCCTCTGGCCTCCACTCTCCCCTTTTGGGCTTTCTTTTTACCCCTGAATTACCCAGATAATTTTGAGGTAGATGCCCCATGTTCCCCCTCAGCCCTGACACTGAGAACTGCAGGGCTGGTTGGAGGAAGGGGGCCCGGCCCCCTCCAAGCCCTGCCTGGGCATGGCTGGGTCTCCAGAGCTCCCATTCCCTGGCCCCCCACCTCGGAGAACGTGGGGTCTTCCTGGACCCCTTCACATCAAGCTCCTGATTTCAGTCCGTTTTCTGTTCTCCAGACAAGCTGATCCATGGGCTAGAATTTGTCATCAAGGTCTAAGCCTTCCAGGAAGGGACCTGGCCTCTGCTGAGCGGGTGAGTGCTGCCCCCTGCTCCCCAGGATGTGGGGACTATTCTCCTCCTGGCAGGGGCAGCAGGGGTTGGGGACAATGACATCCAAAGAAAGAGACAAATATCCACAGAGACACACACAGGGATGCACAGAGAAGTCCCCAGAAAGGCCGGCAGAGGTGGCGGAGAGCAGCAGGTGGCACGGCACACAGCCACACAGAGGAGCACACGTGGCCATGCATGCACACAGATGCACACACGCACACACACACGCACACACGCCCCGACAAACACATGCACGCACTCTCACGCACGCTCACACGTGTGCTCACATACGCAGACTCACCACACACAAGCACACCCTTGCTCAGACACTCGCACAAGGAGCCCCCTCAGCCCAGGCCTGGGCTACCCTCGTGGCTGAGGCGAGACCCCCAAGCCCAGAGCTCGGCCTCCTCCCGTCCCTCTGGAGGGCGCGTTCGATGCTGGGCCAACACCAGTCAGACTCCATGACCTCGAGTCTTCGTTCTGATGGGGGTCTCCGCCAGCAGGGCCGTTCCTCGCTGCTCACGCACGCCCTCCCGCCCGGCTTCCCAGCGCTCGCAGGAGGCCGGCCCGTGTGCTGGAAGATGACATGGCTGCCTTCTCCCCGAGGAACCTGACCCCCGTCCCTTCCCACCAGGCACGTGTGACATCCCACGTCCTTCCCCTAATAAAGTGGCTCCCTTCTGCAGCGGGGGCCTCGTCATTCTTCACTTGAGAGCTCCGGGGTTGGAAAGAGGCTGGCCCGGGTGGCTGCGGCGTAGAACAGAGTTTGGACCCTGTATTGCAAACCCTAATGTCTTGAGCAGTTCGGGAGATGTTCAGATGAGTGCGGGTTTCAGAACGCCTGTCTGGGGAGCCTTAGGAAGGCGGGACAAGGAGGTTGGGAGTAGATGTCATCCTCCAAGCACAGACAATGACACAGAAGGTTGTGCCCCCAAGAGTGCAGGTGGCAGGTTTGAGAGAAGTTCAGCAGGTGGGCCCGAAAGGGTGTCGGTGAGGGGGTGGGTGAGGCTCCCGGCCAGCTGCCAGGCTGGGGAGCCCAAGGGCAGCTGGGATTTGGGGAGTGTGAATTGATCCCAGCAGGAAGATTAGGCTTTAGTTGTGGCCACTCCATGTGGAAACGCCTGGGACACCTGAACGAGACGTCCAGGAAGCTGATGGATACATAGGTCACCTGCCACCCCTTCTTCGCTTACTCGGATCCAGTCAGACTGGTGCCTTTTGGTTCTCTAAGCAAGAGAAGGACAAAAATGACAAGGAGGACACGTAGGAGGAAGGACAAGCTGGGGCCAAGTGTGAACTGCTGAAGGGTTTGAGAAATACAGGTGTAGAGAAAAGATCACTGGAGTTGTAAATAAGAAGATTCTTTTTTTTTTCTTTTTTTACTTTGAGGAGAAGGAAAGGGAAGTTTGTTAATTTGCTAGCAAATGAGGAGGGTGGGGACTCCTGTCTAACACGCCATCGTCCTAATAAGCAGAATACAGAGCTGTTAGAGGGAGGCCATCGAGCTTCGGGCTGCCAATATCTCCTGTTCCTTTGTTAGACGTGCCGTGGAAGAGGATGTTGTCTAAGTCATGGGTAGACTCGGGGATTTACTGCTTCTCTCTAAGCTGGGTTGCTGTTGAATGTAAACTTAGATTTCTTTAATCCCTGGGCCTGAGACTGAAGTTTGGTGGATTGGATCTTCTTGGTTGAATCGCATGGGGCTTTTAGCCAAGGTCTGGTAGCACAAAATCTCCTAAGAAGAAAAATTAGGGGAACGCGGACAAGAGAGAAAATGCCACTTTTAAGGCCCCCTCTGGGACCGTTCTGTGCTGAGGCACTTTACGGGCAAACTCTATCTGTGCAACCAGCAGTGAGCCGACAAGCCTCCGCACGAGTCGGTTTCCTCATCTGGGCAGTGGCGACGCGTAATCACAATACTGACAGTCGGCTGAGATTCAGTGCCCCTCCGTGCAGCTCCCCACGTATCCCCTCGCTGCACCCTCACGACAGCCCCAAGCTCAGTCAGGTGCCCGGAGAAGTGGAGGTTCTCATGGAGGCTGCTCTGGGGAAACGAGCGGCACGTCCAGGGTTCAAACCACAGCCCAGCGGCAGAATCCCTCGTGTGACCACCACGCTACGTTCCACCGCCTTGAGGAGGCGCAGTTGCTAGAAAGGTTAGTGACAGCCAGCCACAGAGCCGAGACCCCAGCCCCAGGGTCCTGTCCTCAAGTTCCTGTTAATCAAAAACACTGTCCTGCCTCCAACAGGACAGTGGAGGAGGAGGAGGAAAGGCCTTCCTCTCTCTAATCCCTCACATACTCCTGTATGCACCACTCTTACGCATTTGGATCTCCATTCAGATATCTCCCAAAGTGACAAAGCCACAGTGACACCAATCTGTTGAGTGTTCAAAGCATATTTCTACTACTCAGTGAGGGCAAGTGGCCTTACTTGTCATAATAAGTGTATTAGTCATTCATTCTCTCAATGTCTATTTGTTGGGCATCTATTACGTGGTAGACACTGCTCTAAATACTGAGGATACAGTAGTGAAAGAGACAGACAAGGGCCCTGACCTCCTGCAGCTTCTATTTTAGTGGAGGAACACTACTAGGGAATGAAGAAAGAAAGAAACAGAAATTTCAGGGGGTGCTGAGTGATACAAATTAAAAACAAACAAAAGACCATAAGGGAGAGTGTCTTGGAGGGGGAGAGGGTGGTGCCATGGACTGAATGTTGGTGTCTTCCCCAAAATCTGTATGTTGGAGCCCTAACTCCCAGTGTGATTGTGTTTGGAGATGGGACCTTTGGGAGGAGATTATGGTTAGATGAGGTCATGAGGGTGGGGCCTCCAGGATGGAGTTAGTGCCCTTATAGGAAGGGGCACCAGAGAGCATGCAGCCCTTCCTCCCACCAACGTGCATGCCCTGAGGAAAGGCCATGAGAGCACACAGCCAGAAGGTGGTCGTCCGCAAGCCAGGAAGAGAGCCCTCACCATGATCTTAAGGGCTGGCAGCTCGATCTTGGCTTTCCAGCCTTCAGAACGGTGAGAAATAAATTTCTGTTGCTTAAGCTGCCCAGCCTGTGCTAATTTGTTATGGCAGCCTGAGCTAATACAGGCGGTCAGGCGGAGGGCCCTTTGAGGAGGAGACATTTCAGCTGAGACTCGAATGACAAGGCGGAACCAGGCACACTAAGATTTGGGGGAAGAAATCACAGACGGGGCACAAGCATTTGCAAAAACCAGGAGGCTGGTATGAGCAGTCCTTGTTTGAAGCAGAGAAAGGAGACCAGTGTGGCTGGAGTGTGTGGGACTATTTGAGATGAAATCATCTGAGAGTTATAGGAGGGCTCTTGGGACACAGTTATTTGGCAGAGAAAAGGAGGAAGTTTTCTGTAGGCAAGGATGGCATTCATGCATTCATTCATTCATAGAATGATAGCTCCATGACTGTTTTTATCTCAGAAGCTGGGATTACAAAGAAGAAACAGACGTGGCTCCTGTCTTAAGAGCCTCCCAGCCCGGTCAGGGAGCAGACACGTGAACGGGTGATTTCCGCAGGCAGGAAAGCGCCCTGGCTGAGGTGCTGTGGAGACTCAGGGGACAGCCATTAGCTCTGCCGGGAGAGCATCCAGTAAGACTTCACAGAGAATGCAGCTCTTAAATTGGGTATTGAGGGATGAATAGGAGTTCATCAGATGGAAAGGAATTCTAGGCAGAAAGTACAGCATATGCAAAGTATAGCATAGTAAAGATCTGGTCATTTTGGACTTCGGGGAATAGTTCCGGGTACGCAGAGCAGAGAGGTGAGAGGAGTAGCACTCTTTGGAAAGGAAGGGTAGTTTTCGGTGTGCATGGACTTTTCGTTGTTTGAATTGTTTATTTAATGGCAACTTTTCCTTTCCACTCCGTTCAAACCAGGTAAAACCAGGAATACTCTAGCGGAAGGGGAAGGGAGGGGCCTCCCAAAGCACAGCCCAACGTCTCTGCCACCTGCCTGTGTCTCTTCCAGTGTCGACAGGTGTGAGATGATTCAGATGGTGCCCAAACACGGCATGAAATAACTCTGGTTCACAAAGGGGAAGCGTTTTTGTTCCCTTTATAATTCTCTTTCCTTTCTTCTGGTAGCGGCAAGAAAAGAGCCTCAGCTGGGAGCTAGCCTGTCTGCAACACTTAGGGTGGTGCTGCAAGCTCTCTTGTAAGAGAGAGGCAGAGCTGGACTCCAGTTCTCACCATGTTATCCAGGAAAACTTCACATTCTTCTCTTTCACTTGTGTCTACGTTGCATGAACCTTCTGTTGCAGGAAGTTGATGCCGGGGCCTTTAACTTAAAATAGTGACGTCAAGTTTCCTGTTATCACAGATTTCTTTAAAAATAGGGAGACAACTTAAAGGAAAATAATAAGTAAATGAAGGTAATGGTGGCTGGTATGTGGCAAAAGTCGTGGAGGTTATATGTGAATGACTGAAATCTGGGGAGCTGGGGGCCGGTCCCCCAACACCTGACCAGCCTGGATACTGCATTTCCTGAAGCCAAGATCTCCAGGCCCCTTAACCTCGCACCAGCGCTCACGCTGCATGTCCTGCGACCACTAGAGGGAGCTGTTGCGCACATGGGTACTTCGTGGCACCTGGGGATAAACTCGAGCATCTATGCAGCAGTGTGGCCACTTGGGGAGGTCCTTTGAGGATCTCATTTAATCTTTACAGAGATGGGATCTCTGAGGCCCAAAGTCAAAGAGCTTATGAACAGCACACCTCGGATTCAAATCCCAGAGTCAGACTCCAGAGCTCAGGCTATGTTTGTCATAGGTTGAAAACTCATGAATTCCAGCCAAGTCTGATACATTGTTGTGCTTTTTTATTTTACTTGGAATGTTTATTATTCTCCAGTTGGGTTGTAAATGTGTTCGCCACTGACCCCAAAGAACACATCAAGTTGTCTTAGATTATTAACTGGCCCCTAGAGTAGGATTTACCAATAAAAATACAGGACATCCAGTTAAATTTTCATTTCAAGCTTGGCACAATGGCTCACGCCTCTAATCCTAGCACTCTGGGAGGCCAAGGATCACTTGCAATCAGGAGTTCGAGACCAGCCTGAGCAACAGCGAGACCCCCATCTCCACAAAAAATAGAAAAATTAGCTGGGCATGTGGCACACGCCTGTAGTCCCAGCTGCTTGGGAGGCTGAGGCAGGAGGATCACTTGAGCCAGGAGTGTGAGGCTGCAGTGAGTTATGATGACATCACTGCACTCTAGCTAGGGCAACGGAGTGAGACCTTGTCTCAAAAAAAAAAAAATTGCATTTCAGATAAACAACCAACAGTTTCAAATGCAAGTATGTCCCAACTATTGCAGGGGACATGTTTATACAAAAAAATTATTTCACCACTTATCTGAAATTCAACTATAACTGGGCTTCCTCTATTTCATCTGGCAACCTTACTCTAAAGGTTGCATTTGCAAGTCCTGCTCCGTGCTCCATTCCCACGCAGGGGGGTGTCATGGAGCCTGCGCTGTGTGACAGTTTTGAGTGGGGCCCACAGCAATGAAGGCTCCGCTGTGGCTCCAGGCTGCAGCCCAAGCAGCACTGTTGCTCGAGCCATGTGATCAGACAGACTTTGTGGCATGAAAGTATCTGTGATCTGTGAGGATGCCAGGTGAAGTTTCTGGTAAGCCCCTGTAAGGGAGTCGCAGAGAAGACTGCTAGGGCTCTGGAGCAAGGCCATGCTCTGTTCAGCAGAGAACTGTACACTGTGAGAAAAATAACTCGTGACACGCTACAGGGCCCTGGTAGGGCAGGGGCACCTGGGCACCATGAGGCCAGAACTGCCATCAGGGCCTGGGCACTGTCATCCACTCTGTCATCAGGTCGGCCAGACCATCAGCAATCCGTCGTCAGGCAGAAGCAGTGTCTGATCGAGTCTGGGCTCAGGAAGGTCCAGGGGGGCATATGTAAGCTGCCCAGGCCCCCCGTCACCTACTAGCGCTGTACCAACACTTGTCCCTCAGGTCACACCCATGGCCACCTGCAATGTTCCCCGTGACCAGCTGATGCAGAAGGAACCCTGAGCTTGGCCGTGCATGGTCAGCTCAGTATGCTGTTTTGCTGTCGCCCCCCTCGGGGGTGACCCTGAAAGACAGTAGCAGGAGCAAATCCCCCCAGCGGGCAAAGCTTCAGGCTGTGAACTTGGTCATCCTCTCTGAAAAAAGAGAAATGGTTGACTGCAATAATATTTATCCACTTATGGGCTGAGGCAAATGGTTCAACTGTTTAGTCAGAGACCCCGAAGAAACAAGATTTGAAGACTGGGGACACCGAGGCTGATCTATTAACTGCCCCGGAAGGTGTTACCTGTTGACCACAGAGACCAGCCCTGACCTCCTGCTGTGATACCAACCGTTGAGGAGACCAGCCAGCTGTTTTCAGTCGACCCCCTCTGTCCTGGAAAGGGCAGCGATTCGTGCTGACCAGGACTGACATATATTCTCGGGATGGGTTTGCCTTTCCTGCTGCTAAGTCACAACAAGCACCACTGAACAAGTGCTGGCAGAATGTCTGATTCGCTGACACGAGCTCCTGCGTATCATCCCCTTGGACCACGGGACCCACTCTCAGCAAAGGAGTTGTGGCAGTGGGCGCATGATCGTGGGAGCCAGTGGTTTTACCATGTTCCACACTGCCCAAAGCCACCAGCCTGAGAAAGTGCCGGGAAGGCTCTTGGAGGTGCAGCTAAGGCACCAGCGTGGGGACGATGCCCTGCAAGAATGGCGCATCGTCCTGTCTACTGCTGCGTGACAGATGGCCTCATAACGTAGCACTTTACCATAATAAGCTTTTGTTATCTGATGGCTCCTTCGAGTCAAGAGCTTGCAAGCAGCTGGGCTGAGTTCTGGCTCAGAGTCTCTCAGGAGGTTGCAGTCGAGTCGTTGGCTGGAGCTGCCGTTGCATCTGAAGGCTTCCAAGTGCCTCCCTGGCTGTTGGCGGACGCCTCAGTTTCTCGGCACGTGGTCCTCTCCACGGGGCTGAGCTGTCCTAACATGACGGCGTCTGGCTTCCCCTAGAGCGAGTGAGCCAAGAAAACAAGAACTCAAGATGGAAGCCACAGTCTTTCATGACCTAGTCTCAGGAATGACATGCCGTTACTTCTGCCGTATTTCACTGGTCACACAGACCAACTCTGGTACAACAAGAGTGTGGATACCAGGAGGTGGGGAACCGGAGGCCAACCTGAAAGGTAACCAGGGACATTCTCCTTCAGGATGTGGTATATTCCTTCGACCTGTGGCCCTTTATGATGGCAGGGTCTCAATATGTAGAAAGCCTTGATCTAGAAATCAAGTAGAAGCGACCCCCATTCACCATCACATCCGGTGACGTGTGTGGGAAATTTGCATTTTCCGTTCCCAGAACTTTAGTCCTTGTGGGTCGAGAAGTCTTGGCTCCCGGAGCCGGGTGCTTTCTCTAGGGAACACGGTAAGGATCTCGCTAAACTTAAAACCACAACCGCCAGCAGCTTGCTTTGAGCTTTTCACGCCAGGAGACCAGTAGGTAAAGAAAGGAGTGACCATGACCGCAGGGTGATTAACCCTGACCATCATAAATAGTAGGTGGCTGGGGAAAGGACATCTGTATTTGAAATTCAGGTCCTCTGTGAGGCGACTCTCATAATCCCATACCCTGTTTTAACTCTAAAGGGACAAGTATAATAACCGCAGCTTGATAAAGGCACGATGACTGGGGATCAGATCCTTTGACGTGAAGTCTTGGTCACCCCACCGAGACAGGCCACCTGGACCAACGCAAGTGCTGAGCATTAGGGCAACTTCGAATGGGTAGCAGAGGAAGGAGGTTATGAGATTATCAGTTATGGCCTCGTGATCAGCCGCAACCTCAGGGACTCTAGTTAGTCTGGTAAGTTTCCCGTGAATTACGACTGTATGGGTCCACTGCGGCTTCCATCACAAAATACCATAGACTGGGTGGCTTAAGCAACAGAAATTTATTTTCCGGAGGCTGGAAGTCCACGATCAAGGTGCCAGCGGGGCTGGTCTCCTCTGAGGTCTCCTTGCCTTGTCTTGCAGACAGCCACTGCTGTGGTTGGAAGGTTCGAAACATAACGGCCCATGTGATAATATTAACAGGTGGGGCCTTTCAGAGGTGATTAGGCCAGGAGGGCTCCCCCTTCACGCACGGGATCAGGTATCCTCATGAAAGTGCCCGATGGAGGGAGTTCTTTTTGCCCTTCCACCTTCTGCCACGTGGGCACCCAGTGTCTGTTCCCTCCAGGGGACGCAGCGTTCAGGGCGCCATCTGCTGCCAGCACAGATCGGACTGGAAAACGAACCTGCCAGCACCGCGATCTTGGGCTTTTCAGCCTCCAGAACGGTGAGAAATGAATTTCTCCTCCTGTCTCTCTGCGTGTCCCCATCTCCTCTTCTGGTAATGACACCCGTCAGCTGGATTGGGACTCACCCTAACAACCTCATTCTGACGTGATCTGCCTTTTGACAGCCCTGTTTCCAGATAAAGTCACGTGCTGAGATACTGGGAGTCAAGCCTCAACATATGGATTTGGGGGACACAATTTGGTCCGTAACAGTGACCAGCCAGAATCCTGGACAGCTGTGCCTGGACAGAGTGGACCCACTGCAGACGCTGGCATTGCCCTCCAGGTCCCCTGCCTTGGGCACCACCCCAGCTGCTGTCAGCCTGGGCCACTAACAACCCACAGCCTCCCCCTCTCCAGAGAAGTGTCCTCAACTGACAGGAGCCATTTCACCTGCTCTGGGGACAGCCCACGGCCAGCGACTGACTGATTAGGGTGAAAATGGCCAGACCCCCTGCTGCAGGGTGGAGCCCCTCTGTGGTGGGCTCTCTGCCCCCCAAGCCCAGGCTTTCCCCACAGCTACGTGTCGCTCTGCTTCTCCCCCACCTGCCCTGTGGCCCTCCCCCCTTGTAACTTTTTCCTGAAGAGCACACCCCCAAAACGTCATGTGCCCAAGGCCCCCCAGTCCAGGCTGCACCTCTAGGGAACACAGTCTGAGACAGTTATGAGCAGACGGTTCACAGAAATGAAAACCTGACCTAGGCAAAAACGCTCAGACATTTGCAATCTAAGAGACACAAAACGAATCAGTGAATCTGATGATTCATGTCTCCCAGTAGCCAGGGCACAGCACCCTCACGGCCCGCCAGTAGAAACAGTCACCGGGAATGGCAGTTTGTCAGTATCTAAGCCTGACACGTGAGGGCCACCCACCCAGCGCCCACCTATCCTGGAACTCGCCCTGACACGTGCCCACGTCTGTCTGCTGCAGCGCCGCGGTGACAGGCAGAAACAGCAACCGCCCTTACAGAGCAGGGGATCGGAGCTGCAGTGGGAAAAGCAGGAAGGTATCACGGGGACAACCAGGAGGAGGTGACTGGGTGTGGGCGGGAAGTGACGGTCTGATACATCCTGTGAAGGGAATGTCACAACTATATGTGCCGATATGGAAGAACCTCGAAGACGTGCTCATGAGAGGTGGGGATAGGGTGCAAACATAACTCAAGTTTGATCCTTCAGTGATTATTGTAAAAGGATAAGTCCTGTGCCAAAAAGACGGGCAGGAAAGTGTTTACAGT